>CAUYRH010030804.1:0-42105 GCA_963574655.1 Perodicticus potto
TGGATTAAAGATTTAAACTTAAGACATGAAACTATAAAAATACTAGAAGAAAGTGTGGGGAACACTCTTGAAAGCATCAGCCTGGGTGAATACTTCATGAGGAGGACCCCCAAAGCAATGGAAGAAGTATCAAAAATACACCACTGGGATCTGATGAAGCTTAAAAGCTTCTGCACTGCCAAGAACACAGTAAGAATAGCTAGCAGAGAGCCCTCAGAATGGGAAAGAATATTTGCAAGTTATGCCTCTGACAAGGGCTTAATAACTAGAATACACAGAGAACTCCAACATATTTGCAAGAAAAGAACAAGAGATCCCATCTCAGGATGGGCAAAAGATCTAAAAATAAACTTCTCTGAAGAAGACAGGTGCATGGCCTTCAGACACATGAAGAAATGCTCATTATCTTTAATCATCAGAGAAATGCAAATAAAAACTACCTTGAGATATCATCTAATGCCAGTAAGATTAGCCCACATGATGAAATCCCAAAACCAGAGATGTTGTCATGGATGTGGAGAAAATGGAACACTTCTGCATTGCTGGTGGGAATGCAAACTAATACATCCGCTTTGAAAAGACGTTTGGAGAATACTCAGAGATCTAAAAATAGAATTGCCATTTGACCCTTTTTACTTCTTAACATATGTTATGGAAGAAACCATTAACAGGATGATTTGCCTTTGCTAAATTTTATTTACATTTTCTAATCATACTGTAAGACCAAAAATATGTTTTTGTCTCTGCTACTTCCCTGTGAACAACCCTGTTGAGATACTATAACATAAAGCTGATTTTGTGTTTGGGGCTGGCTGTAGCCATCAGCTGAGTCAGACCTCCCAACCCCATCTTTCTTTTGTTTATGCATCTTCTCTTGTGTTTTATTTTTCTCAATCCCCACCACTTCCACTCTGGTTTGTTCCCCTTCTCTACACAGGTTCTCGAGAAATGTGCTCATGTCTAGGTTCTGTTTATCAACACTGGCTGCAAGAATAAAAGAATAAGTGAAGGAGTCTGGGAAAGAATCCATCTCTTTTTATATCAAAGGCAATGCTAACATTCACAAATGATTTTATTATGTGAGATTTTACTTTATCGGGCCACCTTTGGCCTAATTAATCACATTGCAAATTAGTAGCTCTGCTCTTCTATGGAGGAGTTTGTATAGCAGCTGGTTCGGGCTGTAAAGAGAGTTCCTCTGCTTATGTAGCCTCAATACTGATTTTAGTTTCTTATAACTTTTTATTTCACAAATGAAACAATCCATAAAATCATTTATGAAATTTAGGGAAAGAGATTAAGAATTAGATTTGGGAGAACATTCTGAATGCATTTACGATTCGTAATAGGGTAAAGATTCACCACAAAGCCAAAATCTGGAATCATGCTGGCTGAGTAAACAAGGCTGAGTTTAAGTATAGACGTCAAGAAATACGCATATACATAATTTCATGTTAAGTTATTTCAAGCCTTAAAACTGTACGGTTTCATTTTTGGACATACAATTTCAGTTATGCTATCTGGCATTTTTGATAGAATCTTTTACTTTTAAATTATTGAAACTTCAGCAGAAGAAGATAGGGAAACATCATATTGGGTCTCTCTGATCAACTAGTCAGTTTATTTAGTTGATATCCTTGAATGTGGATTTATTTAATATATATTTAATATAAATGTGGATTTATTTAATATATATTTAATGATACTAATTTTATAAAAAGTCTAGCATAGCATTCCCAATGATGTGTTGCTTATGCTTATTCAAATATCTTTGGGACATTGAATACGTGATATTATTGCTATGGTGTGAATGTTTGATATTTGATCTAAGTTTCATGTTGATATTTAATCCCCAGTGTGGTCATGATGGGATATGGGGCCTGGGGGAAGGGGTTTCAGTCATGGATGTGGATCCCTCATGACTGGATTAATGTCTTTCCTCCCACTGTCTGGAGTCTGGAGAGAGCACATTCTATTGATTCCCACAAGAGATAGTGTTTAAAAGTGCCTCGCACCCTTCCCACCCCTTCCTTTCTTGCCACATCATCTCTGTTCATGTTCAGGCTCCTCTTACACTTATTATATTTTTTATTTTTTTATTTTATTTTATTTTTTTTTTGTTGAGACAGAGTCTCACTTTGTCACCCTCGGTAGAGTGCCGAGGCATCATAACTTACAGCAACCTCCAACTCTTGGGCTCAAGCAATCCTCTTGCCTCAGACTCTGGAGTAGCTGGGACTACAGGCCCTGCCACGAAGCCCAGCTATTTTTAGAGGTGAGTCTCCCTCTGAATCAGGCTGGTCCATAACCTGTGAATCAGCCAATCCACCCACCTCCGCCTCCCGGAGTGCTCGGATTACAGGTGCGAACTATCGCAGCCGCCCCTCTTCCACTTTAGTTGTGAGTTTAAGCAACCTGAGGCCCTAACCAGATGCAGATGCCCAATCTTCAGCTTCATTTATGAAATTTCAGCCCCCCCCCAAATTATAAGCCAAATAAACTTCTTTTCTTTATAAACTGCTCCTTCTCCAGTATTTTGTTGTGGCAACACTAACGGAGCTCAGACAGCAGGAATAGGTAGGTGCCTCCGAGAATCCACACCACTGGAGAGAGATGAAGATAACAAACAATATCTATTTCAGTTTTAAATTGATGACATGAAATATTTTATATTTTATTTTTACAGATTATATTTTGTTAGTGATGCCGGAATTTCAGGTTCTTGGTCTCAGGCGATTCGAAGAAGGAATCGACGGACCACAAGAGTAGTGGTAAGTCAGGATTTATTTACAGGAAAGGAAAATTAGAAGTATAAGAAGAACCAGACCTCTAGGCAAGAGGACCCAGGAGGGGAGCAAACTCTCTTGCTCCCTCTCTGAGGTCCAGCCGAGATCTGCTTTGGAGGGGAACAGGCAGCTCTCCTGTTCCTTCTCTGACGTCCAGCTGAGGTTTGCTTCTGAGCTGTTCTCTCTCCAACGTCCTGCCGTGGTCTGCCCCTGAGCTCTCTGCTCAGGGGTTTATATAGTCCCAGGGAATTGTTTTGCTGGAACTTCTTAGGGGCGGGTCTTCATCAGTTACAGCCAGCTGTCCAATGAAGACCCAGTCCCTGGAGACTGACATGATATTGACCAGTCAGATGTGCACGAGGAGCAGACAGCAAGGCGCCAGTGTCTTCCACACAGGTCTGACCCTTCCGCAAGCTGATTTCTCCATCTGCCACAGCATCAGCACCACCAGGGCCAAGGCAGTGGTTGTAGAGCTGCCTTGTCCTGCATCATTAGAATGCTATTTACTAAATTTATTATAGAAATAAATTATAATCAAATTGTGACTAGGAGAAATAGACTAAATAAATTAAAGAAAGCAAGTCTAGAGCAAAATACAAAAAAGTCTACAAAATTGAAAACTTTATGACTATTATTATAAAATGACTATTAATAGTAGTAAATACTTAGCATTTACAGAATGCTAAGCTCATTGTATGAATTATTTTATTTATTTTTGACATTTTTATTAATTTTAAGGTAACAGTAAAAGGTGTTACTCTTTTCTATTTACCCATATGGGAAGTTTAGATGCTGTAGGTTACAGATATAGTGAATGCCAAAACCGGGGTATAAATCTGACTCCTGATTCCATATTTAACTAGGACACTCTTCTACTATGAAGTCATCATCCTCTGTGGCTACACATCAACCATTCTACTAGAGAAAAGAGAGTGGTGGGGAGTATTTGGCCACTGTAGGTTTTATCACAACTCATTATTAAAATACTAAGTTAAAGTTACTTACCACGTGAATACCTGCAACAGTCTTTATTCATATTATGATTTTTAACTCTGCCTATTATGTTTTAATTCCAGGTAAACTTATATGTGCAGTTCTTCAAATTGGAAAAAAATATATACGTATATATTTGTGTTAACTTTATCACCTATTACCTTGTACCACAAATTTGCCTAAAACATATCTTAAGAAAATAATTTTTAAAAACATAAAAGAATAAATGACTTCTTGGTAGATGAATGTCATAGGTAATTGGTTGAGGTTCCCCTGAACTAAGTTGGGTCCGTAAGTGAAAGAGAAAAACTTTTGTTGCTGTTGTTTTGTAGGGTAACATATTCAAAGGAATGCTATTCTCTCTCCTGAAGAATATTATAAAAAAAAAATACACACTCTAGTTGTCATTTTTTAACCACAACAGGAATAGCAATAGGATGAAGCCAACACAGATAATTGCAGAAAAGAGAGAAAAAACAACTTGGACGTGATTGACAGTCTTGGCCTTCTGATCACACCAAGCCCAGAGCCCATTCTATCCCCTTTTTTACTCATTAATTTTTAAACCAATTTGTTGGAAGATCTATGCCCCTTGTACCCAGAAGAATATTACCTTATACTAAGATAAAAAAGTTAGTTTAATGTAGGTATGTCTAACCCCTTGTGTGTTTTAACTGCTGTCCTATTGATTGCACTGGCCGCTAGTTCTCCATAGCCCATGTTTCGTCTGTCTCCCATTGATCATACTATCTTATGGGAAATTTCTTGGTATCAGTTGTTATCATTCTGCCTGGCGTTACCTACTCTTCTTGCTGTGATTCTCACTATTCATCTATATCCAAACTCCGGCCTCTCAGGGCTTCTTTGAACTTTAATGCTCCTTACACTTGATTTAGCTGTCCCCAATCTGGCTGCAGCTACTCACAACTTAACAGGCACCTCTCATAAACCTTCCCAGTAGCCATCAAATATTTTAATCATTTTGAAAGTTAAATTAAAAAGATGAGAGAAAGGTCAACTAACTCAGTTGCCATTCCTTGATCATTTTAGCTATACTAAGAATATTATTTTATGTTTAAGACTCTAAAGTGAGTAATCAAATGGGAATCCAGACAGTGCCTACTTACATGGTTTAAAAATTGTATTGTGGATTTTAAAAAGACATGTGTGATCAAATAATGATTGCTTAATTTTGATTTGTTTTGTCCTACAAGGCAGGAACTTTATATCTGAAGGTTTAGATTTAGAAATATTTTTAATATTTAGTTTTAAAAAATCTTTAATATTTTAATTTTTAAAAGTTATCTTCTTGACATCTTGTCCTATTTAAATCTTTTTTTTCTTTCTAAATAGTGTGCTTTATCTTTTCATATGATCAATAGACTAGTACAATTTTTTTCTTCTTATAAATTCTTAATTTATCCTTTCATTGTGGAATATTTCCTTATGCCTTTATTATAATTAATAATTAAATTAAAAAGACCCCCTTTGAGTCTCACATTAAAAATACACTACAGTTAAAAACATAATAAAATAAACATTAAAATGGAATAAAATATTTAAAAGCACAGCAAATTGGCATCAATAAACTAATGGTGAAGAAACTTATCTCATCTAGACTGCTGAGAAAGACTCCAATCCTATAATCACATTTGGTGAGTCCTTATTTCAAAGGAAGTTTCTTCTGCTTAACTGGCTCCTGCTTTTGGAAGCTTCTATTTTCTTGACTATTATTGGTCACTCTGTCATTTTGAGGGATGAATGAAAAAGTTTCTAGACTTTAAAATATCTGAATGGAGAGCTGGCTCCTCAAACAAAATCACATTAGTAAATGTACTTAACAATCTTTTAATAGCTGAATTGGATGACTCTATGTCTGGCTTTATTTGACTAGATTCAATTTAACTGATGCCTTCAGCATAATTAATCATATAATGCACTTTAGTGAATGCCATCATTTCTTGTCTTGATTATAGTGCTAAAGGGACCAGTTTTGGTGTCTTGGGTCTTGCTTAGCATTCACATGACCATCTGATTTTAATTTTAGATCAAAAATGCTAGGAAAAAATGATTTATGAGTTGGTATCTATCAGGTTTTAGTTGAAAAATGAGATAATGGCTGATATTTTCTCCTCTTCACCAAAAGGAAAAAAATAAATTACTAAATGTCAAGAAAAAATAAACATCCCTGGAGGATAAAAAAGTAACATATTTCAGTTGTCCCTAAAATTGTAGATAAAGTACTTTTAGAATGAAAAATTAAAATTAAAGACAACTTACAATTGTAAAGATATTTGTTATAATGTTGGCTAATGACATTTATGTTTTATTTATTTTCTAAAAGAAAAAAGAAAAAAATTAATCAACAAGATCATTTCTTATTCTTTTCCCAATAAAACCTTAACCTCTTCCTTTGTTCTCTGGATGTACCAGAGGTGTTCCTAATCTGTGTGTATGTCCCAGATTGCAATTCCATTCCTTGTATGCTCCCAAATAAAACTTCTGGATGAGATTCTTTTTATTTCAGGGTGATACTGATCTCACGTTTTTATCCTCTGCTTTGATTCCACCTTGAGTGTCAGATCATGAGTATTTTTTCTGACTCCTCTGATAATCTGGAAACACACACATTTGTATCTACCAAGTGTAGATTTAAGTGATGTACATATTACTTATAAATATTGTAAATAATAACTTGATGGTTATTAATGTACTCTTATCAATATTACTATTAGCATTACTATTCTGCTTCTTTGGAAATATTGAGAACGCTGAGATAAGACTCAACTGAGGAGAAGAGCTGCTGGCACTAATGGGGTAATCCGGCAGGGAAGCCTGTGTTTGGAAAATATCTCTCAAAATGAAGGTCTAAACAGGGTGGAAAAATAAGTAGAAAATTGAGACTTCACAGACGTCTTGATACACACATGATGTACATCAGGCAGTTAAAATTAGCTTTATGAAATCTAGAGGATTCACAGTCAGTACACCAGGAGTGAAGAGGCAGAAGGAAACAGTGCAGCAGAAGTCAAGAAGTGTTTTTGAAACACGGTGGTGTCTTTTCCCAATATACATCTATCCTTTTTTTCTTTCTTATTTTTAATTTGTTTGTCACCTATGAAAGACTTGAACTAAATATTTTTAACTATTTCATGTTGTTTTAATTATTTTTAAATTACTAATGATCTTATTTTGCTGATTAGATTTGTGGCTGAGATTTGCTTTTTTTTTTTCTTTTTTTCCTTATATGTCACTGTTGCTTCCTCCTTATTTTTTTCTTAACTTTTTCTTTTTTTTTTGTTTATGGAAGGAATATATTCTCAGAAAAATACTTAATTTTAATTTGTATACATAATTTATTAACATCTATATAGTAAGTCAATACATAGATCATTCTCTAACCAATGAAAATACTCCATATGGTACATGTTTTGACCTCCCTGTCATTACCATATATTTTATTGACTTATCTAATATGAATGAATGCTCTCATGGCTTGACTTGCTCTTCAACCTCATTTCGTCATGCATGTGCAAGAAAGCAGCTCCAGCCAAACATGCCTCTACTTTTTTGAAACATTACATTTTTTTCTATTGGATCTCTATATATAATCCTGTTATTTCTATTAAATGGGATATTAACTCTTTTCACTCTCTCCTTTCCTGGAATCACTTCTCAAATGTTTTCCCTATATCATTTTCAGTTCCTTTATTTTTACACTCTCATGAATGCATTCCAATAGACTTTTTTCCTTAAAACTTCTAAAAATCTGTCTTACTAACATCACCAGTGACATTCATAATACATCTAAAAGTCAGTTCTTAAGCCTCATCTTACCTCATCAGAAGGTTTGATTCGCTCTTTTGTATTTGACTTTCCTTTATTGTTCAAACTGAGACCTTTGAAAATGAAAAATGACTATAGTCAATATTACACTAGTCAACAGGTGTGAACTGGGATTTTCTTAGACAAACCTAGACTTTATGGTGACCTGATTTGAAAAGTCTTACCCAATCTCTGTCCCTGGTTCCCCTTTAAACAACATCTCTTCCCGTTCACTCTGTTATTCACTCTGTTCCAGCTATACTGGCCTGTAAGATTTTTCTTCAAAATACCAGGGACACACTGGATATTCTCTTTGCCTAAAGACATATCTCTAAGATATCCTTATGGTTCACGTCTTTATCCACTACATATAATTTCTTAAGTGTCATTTTTCTGCTAGCTCTCACTGACAATTATTTAACATGCCATCTTGACACCATTTTCTGTGTCTGTGGGTACTTTATCCCCCCGTAAAAATGTATCACCATGCAGTAAATTGTATAGCATATTATCTTATGTATTGCTTGTATCCCCCGATTAGAATATAAACTTAAAAAGCAGATATTTTTGTATGGAGGATTTTTCTTTCCTAACCCATTTGTTATTTAGTTTTCTGAGGAAGCATTCACTGAGCTTTACACACGCAGAGGCTCATCCAGATTCGGCTTTATTCTGAGCAAATCAGCTTAAAACTTTCATGTTCATATTCATGAGGATTGGCTTTATGTAATATAAATGCTGACTATTAATTTAAACAAAAGTATTGCATAAATAAAGTATGGGGGGGGCAAAAATGTATGTGTCTATCTGTGTGTGTAAAGAACAATTAAAATGAACCCAAACCCTCAGTTACCACACATAATAGAAAGTCAATGACTAATGTCTAAAATCTAAATTATAAAATAAACATATAAAAAATGGAATTAAGTACCTGAAAATATATCTGGAGAATTTTTAAAGTGACATGTTTGGGGAATAAATTCACACACAAGCAAGAATGAGATGAGGGATGACTACTTTTCATATTAATTTATTTTATTTTCATAAATATCATTTAAAATTACTTTAAATGTAAAAACTTTGTGTATAGATCATATAAGTAAATATAGATTATCTTTATATTCATTTCTTGTTTAATTTCAGTTCTCGGAAAGGAATATGTCAGTATATGTGTTTAATAATCCAGTGTAATGTTTCAACCTATCTATCCACTGATTTGAATGATAGAACTATCACATATATATTTTATAAAGGAGAGTATGGCTCCCAGTTTTTGTCAGTCTTTTAGGGATGATTATGTCCAGGCATGTTTTGTCATAGTTATTCATCAGATAGTTTTTCACTTAGGGAGTGATCCACTTCCTGAAATGCTCCAAGTGACCTGTTTTTCAAAGACTCCTTTCACCCACTTCAAGCATAGTGCACTGTGATCGGCATTTTGCTTTGTGACAAGTGACATATACATTCATCAGATATGCTACAAAAAGACTTGAACTTGATCTAGATTCATGCTAATGTTTTTAAACTTGAGGTGGGTAATATGTAATCAATGGATTTATTGACCAAATGAAAATAAATGAACTATTTATTTTAATCACTGGATATTTATTTTACATTTTCTTTCTTAACATCTTATACTTTACATTGGAAATTAGTCAAATGGAGAAAAAGACCAAAAAAAAAAAAATCCAGTAAATTACTTCAGCAAAACAGCTATTATTAATGTTTTAGAGAATTTTCTTTCATTTATTCTTTGACCTTTAACTGTAGTATGCTAATAATATTTATCTCTTTTTTTACTTAATGTTACACCAAATGAAATTGTCTTTATGATAATTTTTTATAAATGTAAATTAAATGATTACAAAATATATTACATTTCATAATGGGGTTAAAAATTTACTTAAGGGTATGAATTTATTTTTATATATCACATTTATCACTGCATTGAGTATCTTTGTACATTAACGCATTTGTAGTCTTTCATATGAAAAAAGTTATCAGATGGGGAACTAGCATGTCTGAAAATTCAAAATTATAATTAATACATATTTTCAAAAATACATATATGTAATCACTCATATTAATACCTTTCCATGAAGGCTGGCCATGGTAGCTACGCCTATAATCCTAGCACTTGGAAGGGTGAGATGAGTTGCTTGCTCGAGCTCAGGAGTTTGGGATCAGCCTGAACAAGAGCAAGACCCTGTCTCTATTAAAAATAGAAAAAGTAGTTGTACATAGTGGTAGGTGTCTGCAGTCCCAGCTACTTGGGAGGCTGAGACAAGAGGATATCTTGAGCCCAAGAGTTTGAGGTTTCTGTGAGCTAGGATGATGCCAGGGCACTCTTCAAAACAAGCAACAGCAACAACAACAAAAGAACCTTTCCATGAGCATTCTATGATGGTGGCATTTGGCAGAACATGAGGCCCATTGTTGAAGAATATTACTTCCATATCCTGGGCATTCAACTGTGTTCCCCAAAAGATATGTGGAAGGCCTAAGCGCCTGTGCCTCAGAATGTGATATTATTTGGAATCAGAGTTACAGAGTTGTTAGAGATATAAGTAGTTAAGATGAGATCATGCTGGAGTAGAGTGGGTGCTTAATCCAATATGGTTGGTGGCTGGTGTCCTCATAAGAAGAGAAGAAATAGACACACAAGGGGAGGAAGACAAGACACAATGGAGGCATAGACTGATGGGCGCTGCTACAAGAGAAAGAATGCCAGCGACTATATGTAAACCATCAGAAACTGTGAAGAAACACAGAAAATTCTGCCGTACAGGTTTTAGGGGTAGCATGGCCTTGCAGACATCTTGATTTTGGATTTCTAGCATCAAAACCTACCTAACTATAAATTTCTGTTGTTTTAAGACACAGCCTTGTGGTAATTGGTTACAGAAGCTCTAGGACATTAATGTGCCACACAAACCACATTCCTGCCACCCTCTGTCCCACACACACTCCCCCCAACCTCCACCCGCTCACATCATCCTTACCCTACCGTCCTAGTTTTCAGCTAGGACTCCTGTATACATTCTTCCTTATACTCCTCTATAGATTCTTCCTTATCCAAATACTTCTCTGTCTGTTTTACTAACTCAAATAAATTTCCTACTTTAGTATTTGAACTAACCCATGTCTTGGGCAAGGACTTGCCCAAGCAGAAATTCAGAAACTTCTAATGTTCTTTCCTGGTTTGTTTGTTTCCAGGGCACCAAGTCTCTCCTTATATTTTCTGAAAAAATCCTGATATTCTTCTTTTATTGATCTCTTCATTTAACCTCTTCATATGTAATCATCACTCATTTTTGCGTATTTTTTCTCATTCCCCCAAAGTCTATTCAAACTTTGTTTATACATTTATTGAATCGACATTCAAAAAACCACTCACATTTACATTTTGATTATTTCAGCATCCTTCTGATAACAAAAGAATAAATTTACATAAAGTTATAAAGGGTTTGGGAGGTTCTAGCATATTTATTATGAAAATAACTTTTTTATACATTAAGGGAAAATATCTCACAGCTACTAGGCATCAGTACTGAGCTTAGTCAATGAGTTATAGTTTGGATTAAATTGTTATTTACATTTGAAGCCTTCATTTATTTTCAACTGAGATGTTTAAAAATGAATTTTAATAATAAACTGCCGAATTATTCATTTTGGTTGATTTATAGCAATATTTAGAGAACTGAGAAAGTTGATTAAAATAACTTGCTCTTGTATTTGTCATCCAGACCTATAAATTTTGTAGTACTTTAATAAGTTCTTTTGCTTAAATAAACTAAGCCTTTGGTTTGCTCTCATTTGGGGGTGGTATAAGTAGTAAGGGGAAGGCAGAAACCCAATAAATTCTATCAAGCCCTAAGCCCTCAATGACACAATCTAAGAAAAAATAGTACTTTTCCAGGGAAATGCCTCATCAAAACTAGCCACTTAATCTCTTTTCTTATAATATTACCATTACTATTCTCCTTGAATATAAACTCTATGAGGTCCTCACTGCTCGCTGCTGTTATTCATAGTTTTTTCAAAGGTGGCAGAAACTCTGATCAAACTTTGATTGGGCTCTCCTGAGCTTTTTTTGACTATACTGCAAACCTGGGCTTTGTGTTCTTTTTTATAGAATCCAGTCTCAGCAGGAAAATTGCTAAGTCAGTTTTGTGAGAATTCCCACCTTCCAGATCAGATCTAATTCCTCATCCCTCATGGATGTGATCACCTAGGCCTTCCTTCAGCAAGAACCCTATCAAATTGGTTTAGCCCAAATCCTCCTTTATCCGAGAGGTTTCCCCTTAAGAATTGTCCATCCACTGATTCTCATCCTGCTCTTTGGCTGTAAATCTCCACTTATCCATGCTATTTTTGGAATTGAACCTTCTTGTATTCTAAGGACTCTTTTTGTTACTCCTATATATTTTTCTGTTTTTTAGTAAAATTTATCTCCATCACTTTAACTTCTGTCCAGTTTTGGTTTTCTTTAACAAAGGTAAGGCATTCAGTTAGAAGAGGTGTTATAAATTCACTTCAGAGTCATTTTTTCCCTCTGTAAACAGCTTAGATTTTGTTAATTGACAATTTTCTTTATATCTTATGTTTCTAAACATCCTAGATTCTCTTAATTTACTACCAATTCAAGAATGTTTATAGAGCGATATTGCAGGATAGTAATGATCAGAGACATTTTACTCCCTGGGGAAGTCTAGGAAATAAAAATACCAAGCTCCCCTTCCCCATGTAGAATCCAGACTTTCTCTAGAGGGGAAAATGTGGATATTATACTTCTTAATTTCAGGGTCACTTTCCTATAATGCACTCCCCTACCTGTGCAAATACCATCTGTCCATACCATGTTACACTCTTCAAATTGGAGCTTGGCTTACTGATGCAAGCTGTTGCTTTGGCTGATAATTTCACAAGTAATAAATTGTCCTTGTTCTGACCCAGAAGCAGACATTGTTTTATATACATATATCTACATACATACATTATAGTTGTATATGCATGTGTATAGCATATGTTTATATATACTATATACTTAATACACATAGTAGAGACTAAATTGTTAACTCCTAAGTAGGATAGTCAATACAAACCTTTAGGTTCAACAAATACAGCATGTAATTTCATATAACATATATTATAATAACCAGTGGTTGTTACTAATCATGCTGTAGTTGACCCAAAAGTTTGTACTCACTATTGTGTGATATACGGCTGTGAGAAAACTGTGGCTTAGTGCCCGTAGCACAGTGGTTAATGATGCCAGCCACATACCCTGAGGCTGGCGGGTTCAAACCCAGCCCAGGCCAGCTAAGCAACAATGACAACTGCAACAGCAAAATAGCCTGGCCTTGTGGCGGGTGCCTGTAGTCCCAGCTACTTGGGAGGCTGAGGCAAGAGAATCACTTAAGCCCAAGAGTTGAAGGTTGCTGTGAGCTGTGACGTCACTGCACTCTACCGAGGGCTACATAGTGAGACTCTGTGTCAACAAAAAAAACCTTGTCAAGAATATTAGCAGCCATAAATACATTGTAAGATTTTATTTCTGTACTTTTCAAAATATTTTTAAATTTATTGTGTGAAGATGCTCAAAGATTTTAAACTATACCATAAGACTCAAAAAAAAAAAAAGTTTTCATTTAAAGTTTTATAGTTTCACATTATTCATTTTCCTGTGGTCTTTCTACAAAGTTTTAAGTTTCATTCTGAGATCACAAAAACCTCCTAAAATGAAAGACCAACATTTTATTTTCCAGCATCCTCAACATAACAACTACCTCACAATTTATATTTGTATATCAATATGGGCTATATGTAAATGTTTGTAAAATGGCACACACATATAATTATTTTATATTTTATAAAAATATAATACCTAGAAATGCAAACTCAACATATCAATGTCTTCAAGTTTAAATGGCAGAACTATATATAATATCTCTTTGCTTCTTTATATACGTGTACGTATACAGTATATATACAGAGACATATGTAGTCATATGCTTATGTGATCAAGGCTCACTGTAACCCCAAATTCTTGGCCTCAAGCAATCCTCTTGCCTTGACCTCCCAAAGTGGTGGGATTACAAACATCGTCATCAGGCCCAGCCTGAGATGCTTATTTGAGACGCCAATTTTGCAGCTCTATTTTTTTATGTCACTTTCTGCTCCTTAACATATTTACTTCCCTAGAAGTCTAAGTACCAATTCTCAGCTATGTAAATATTGTCTAACAGCACAGGGAAACCCAAAAGAAATGTTTTATAAAAGAGGCACAATCAAGCTTTTTATGAATCAGCATGGATTGTGAAACCTAATTTGCATTTTTCAAAATCACATTTACACCTTTCCCTGTGTCATGAATCCATGCATCAGTGGTGACATATTGGCATCACACTTCTTAAAGCATGATCACAAAAATCAATCTATGAATAACTGAGGTGAGTGAGCTGGCCAAAACCACCAGAATGTGATAGTATGTACTTACATTTAATACATCTGCACTTACGCATTTCTAGTGTTGCAGAACTTTTTTACATTAAATTTACAAAATATTTGTCACATCATGACAGTTTCAATCACCACCAATGTACTAAGTTTGTTCATTATTGATAATTTTTTAGGTATGTTCCCTTTCAATAGTGTTGTTTTCCAAGACAAACAGCACTGATATTTTTACTTATAGTTCTTTTAAAAAATTAGGTAGTGATAAATTATATAACTACTCTACTTCTGATTGGTAAGGCAAATTTTAGTTTTTATATATATTGTGTGAATCAAGATACCTTATCTAACTTTATTATGGTTCTTTTTATTAGTTTTTAAATGAGGCTGCATGTTAACAGCGTAATAGAATTGCTGTTATGAGAAAGGTTGGACAGACAGGCTTGGTTGTAATTCATGCTCTGCTTTGTATCTGTAGGACTTGGGCAAGTATCTGCCCCTGTGCCTCAGTTTACTCATCTGAGAAAAGACTCATATTTTTCTGATTCCAGAAATTTCTCAGATTCCATAGGGTGTTTATAAGTATTAAATATGTTAATTCATGTTAAACATGTAAAATAGTATCTCTTCTACAATAAACACAATTAATTAAATAGTATGTATGTATTAAATAAGATAATGGTACATAATAGTCCTTAGAGCAGCAGTTCTCAACCTGTGGGTCGCAACCCCTTTGGGGGTCAAATGACCCTTTCACAGGGGGCAATTCATATGATTCACATGATTCATAACTGTAGCAAAATTATAATTATGAAGTAGCAATGAAAATAATTTTATGGTTGGGGGGGTCACCACAACATGGGACACTGTTTTAAGGGGTTGTGGCATTGAGAAGGTTGAGAACCACTGCCTTAGAGGATCAAATGGGCTCTTGTGTATTATTTACTTCAATTAGATTTTAAAATGTATAACTTTTAAATTAACTACTCACCTTCTAAGAGATTGTCTCATAAACTATTCTCACACGTTAGCAAAGATAAATGCCTAAAATTACATTACTGATATTATATCAGAAAATAATTAAATTTCTGCAATAGAATTTTTGCTAATGCTGGTGACCTAATGGTAAAATAACTCACAGTTAATGCAAATATGACCAAAAAATCTACATGTATTGTGAATGAGGGACAACATAAAATTGATCCCATTTAGTAAATATGGGTGTTTAAATGCAAAACTGCATTTATTTATACCAAAGTATGATTAAAAAAGTAATTTCAGAGCACTCTTCAATAACAAAACAAAACAAAACAAAACAAAATCTCTTACACTATATAGAATGTCTGTCATAGCAACATGTTTATTCCAAAGACTTAAAAGGGGGTTTCATTACTCAGTGAGATGCATGAGGTTATGGTTATCTATTTTATACATACCCGTATGTTTGCTCTTTTTATAATAAAATTGCTTTGTAATAACCATAAAATTTGGACACTAAAACTTTGAACGTCTATGATAAGTAATGTACAAAGCAACACTTGAGGACTTAAAATCACTATGTTACTTTTTTAAAAAAGTCTATATATTCATTGTTATTTCCTAATTTTGCCTAACCAGTTATGGTGAATCTAGCCTATCCACAGCCTCCAAAGGCACTTTCACACTACTCACAATTGTGGCTTTGTCTATACTCTTATACCTGCCTGTGATTTTCTTCCTCATCCTTTCTAATTCTGTTTTATCTTTTCACCAAACATTCTTTATGAAGCCTCATTGGGCTGCTTAATCCACAATCCCTAAATCACTTTGACATTTCTTACTCTACCTTTCACAGTGATTTCTATATCTATTATATTGTCATATTCTATTTTTGTCTCTGTTTATATATATCAAACTATACATATAATATAGATAAAATATACAAATAATATATTAATATATATATTGCATATTATCTTTAACTTGGTGGTTACCTCTCTCAGGGGGATGCCTATTAAATACAGTATTTCTTATTGATCATAGTATCTTTCCTGCTGGCTAAGTATATTATTAATATTATATGTGTTTTATTGACTCCACATCAAGATCAACCATAATAGTATGTGCGTAATGTGCAGCAGGAATTGCTTACTTAGCTAATTGACAAAATAATTATAATAGGATAGGATAATGGTCCTTTTTAGCCAATACTTACATATTCAAGAGAATTATTCTCAAACTCAAAGTAATGAAACAAGTGCATATCCAAAATTTCCCATTGCCTGAAGAAAGGAATATGAGGTTTGAGTCTACAGGGAAAACCCTTAAAAATGGCATTTTCACAGAGTGCTCCTAGCAAAATAGACTTCCTTCATTCTCCTGAGAAGTCCCTGATACCCAAGTGATCAGGAGACACAAGAACTCCAAAGAATTTTCAAGGCTTCACTCAGCCTGGAGCAACTCGGTGAAAGTCAACTAGCCACTACTGTTGTCTAGGAAGAGAGCTCAAATTTTGTCATTTTTTAAAAGGTGTTTAATTTTTTTTTTTAAACCAAAAGAGTTTTCCTATGGGGAAAGAACAGTTATGTATTAAATGAGTTGTGTATATTTGTTTACTGTATGAGCCAGCTGTTGAACTCTTACCAAGGATACGGAAAATAATACCAACTCTTACCAAGGATGTGGAAAGTAATTGAGTCCTGTAAGTACTGTGGTTAAGAACTAAACTGGGCACCACAAAAAGAAAACTCATTTCATTATGAAATGAAAGTTTAATATGAAACATTAGTCCTAAGAAATAATAGGTATGCTGGACACATCGGCACACAAGGCAGCTAAAGAAGATCTGAATAATATCTTCATACTGAAATGACTGATACAAGAAGAAAAATATTAAATGTCAAACAGAAACTACACAAAAGATCATTTAAAAAAAATAAGTTTTCAATCATGAAAAAACTCCTTGTCTCTAGTCATAGATTCATTATTCATTGATATTTAATAAAAAGAAATTTATAGAATGTCTGCACTGAACTTCATTTCAGAAATGAGAAAATTGAGGTCTAGGAAGGTTAATGGACACAAACAGTTAGTAGCAGGATTTATGCTTCACGATCTTGTGTTGGCTCCGAGCATCTCCGATGGCTGAAAACTGTTGAACTCACCTAAAATATTACCAGAAGACCTGTTAAGGAAGTAAAGCTAAATTTATAAGGACTTACCTGTAGTAGGATGCACACTTTTTGTCAGTGTCTTAAAAGGAGAGAAAGGAAAAGGATATTTTAGGGCATTTCAGTCTGGGCTAGGTGGATGGAAGCAGATCTCTCCAGGTTGAGAACTTATTAGGATCAGGCAGTTTGTAATATAATAGATTAGTTTGATGAACACAAGGGAGTGACTGTCTTAAAATGAGTCTTAATAAGCAAGTTGCAGTTGATAAGCAAACACTTGGTCCAAATGTAGACAATTCTTGTAGCAAATTGAAAAGCAGGGCTGCATATTTTTTCACTGGTCAAGTGTTTGCTTTAATTTGAGTTTGCCATAATATCAGTTTCATTTGTAACGCTTTTCTGGTAGGAAACATTGTATTGGTAAGTTGGTTTTCACCTGGATGATACATGTTTAACTCATTTAAATGAGTGGTTTAACACACTAAAAATGTTACCAGTAAATCTGTAAGCTAGTTTTCATTGTCAAATTCTGGCATAAATTTAGTTTTTAATAGCATAAACAATTTGATAACATCATGAATCATAAATATTTTCAACACTTGGCCTCAATTTAGCCATCTTACCTTCGAAATTCAAATGATGTAACCACCGTCAGCATTAGTACTTTTAAGGAATTTCTTGAATTGGTGATGATTCAATCTCTTGGCCCTTATGAAATTCACAGTCTTGATGATTACTTACATGACATTATCCATTTTTAAAACTTTTGCACATAAATTTTCTTGATCCTCTGTGCAATGATTCTTCATCAAACATGGACTTGAGGCAGCAATCACAGTGTCTTCTATTAAATTTCCAAGTCCCTCTCTTTTACCTACCATCGCCGAGGCACCATCAGTAACTATACCAGATATGTTGACAGTGGACAAGGAAAATTGCTTTAACATATTTTTACTACTTTGTATAAAACTCCTAGTTGTGTCTTTCAATGGCGCTGAGTAGCTATTTCTTCAGTGACATTATATTCATCATCAACGCCTCTATAAAAAAGTGGCAAGTTGAACCGTATTTGTAGCGTCACTTCTGTCATCCATTACCAAAGTCCAAAATTTAAAATTAGCAGCTTTACTCTCCAAAATTCTTTTGATATATTTTCCAGTTTTTTAAGTTTCCCTGGCTATCATCTGGTGAGGCAAACTTATTTTAGAAATATCCCGCTGTTTTTCATGGAAAATTATTTCTGCTTCACTTTCCATACATTGCTTAATAAACTAACATCAGTAAATGGTTTTGATTTTTTTTTTTTTTTTGCTGTTAAATATGCTACCACATAACTAGCTTTTACAATGGACCCTGCCTGAGTTATAACTTTTAGAAAAAAGAAATTCTGTTTTTATTTTAAAAGAAAGACTTTTTTTCAGTTCCCCTATTTTGTCCTTGCAGCACAATCCTTCATATGCATCAAATTTAGCAGCATGCTTTTGCTTTTTAATGCCTTCTCAAATCATGGTCTTTGAAAATTTGCCTAAAATCCCTATAAATTAAGCAGAGTGGCTTACTGTACAGCGTGACAAAAGTAGTCATCTGGGATGGCACCTGTGGCTCAAGGAGTAGGGTGGTGGCCCCATATACAGGAGGTGGTGGGTTCAAACCTGGCCCTGGCCAAAAACTGTAAAAAAAAAGTAGTCATCTGTCCACTTTTCATTGAACAATGTCCTTCACCTATACTTTTTCTTTTGTGGGATTTGATTTTCTTTTGAGCCATTGTAGAAGTGGCCACCATGCTGGAATTTTGAAAATGATAATAGATAAGGGACTACATTTACTTTTATTACGCAAATTAATTGACAGGAAAATGGAAAACAAGGTTTGGGCCTTTCCACAACTTGGCAACTGAAGCAGGATGAGGTGGAAGGCTGATGATAAAACACAGCAGGTGACCTGACTTCCAAATATCATAAAATGCCTAACGGTGCAAAGGTGGATTGAAATATTGTTGGTAATCGCAGCCTTGCCGAGTCACCATGAGCACAGGTAACATCAGATGCCGTCGAGTCTCCTGTCTGCGGTCGGCGCTAACACACAGAAAGTTGCACACGCCGTAACACTGAAGCCACCCTGCAGGCCAAGAGCGAGAGCATGTGCGTGTTTATTTTATGTGACGCTGAGACACATCATCCACGAAGTTCATGCTGGAGGACTGAGCAATTGAGTTCCACAAAAAAGTCGCACACAAAAACATCTGATAATGTTTTAAGTAAGTTTACCATTATGTGCTGGTCTGCATTCAGCCACCCTGAGCTGCACGAGGCCCGCAGGCCACAAGCTGGACACCCCTGATTTAATTGGACAATAGATGGTAAGTAGTACTTAAAGCTCCAGTGATACGTGCCTCACATTTGAACACTGACAGACTCATGCAAAGGAAAGAATTATAATAAAACTAGACTAAGATCAAAGATCCTAATCCCAATTCAAAAAGTGACAACATAGCATATGAGAATAATAGCCAAATTACCAACTTTAGATTTTATTTGTTTTCTGGATATTATTAGTAATACTAAAAACTCGCATGTAAGTAAGGATGTGAGTAAAACATTCTTTCCTTTCAGCATACGGTCCTAAGAGGGCTCGTTCTGTTCCCACATTACCGCCTTCTCAGTCCTATAGACTCCCTGGGTGAACATTTCCCCGAGCTCACTGCCACTGTCTAGTAACCCCGTCAGTATTTAAACCATGAGTTTTCCCCACTCTTCATACTTCTTGCCAAGTACGAAATGAGGAAGCTTGAGAATATAACTTGATCCATGAGCAAATTTCCATGACTTTTGTAAGTTTTTTTAATAACCATTTCCCTTAAATAACTACTCAACTGCTTGAATCCCCCTCACCCAATGGTGGGTTTTTCCTAAGACAAAGGAGATGATATTTTATATTCTAAAAGCCCCAGGGCAGACTTTTCTCCCTGTTGCCAAGACTCAGCATCCCTGATGAGCTGTCCCAGGGCCCATGGTGCCTCCTTAGAAAGCCTATTTGTCAGAGAGAGAGTTTTGAGGCCGCTTCTCCTGAAAAGACAACTTTGACCCCTGCCCCTTGGGGAAGGTCAGGACCTGCAGCCAAGTGGCTGGAAATGAAAACCGAAACCAAGCATGCAAATACGGCTTGAACCAGGCCAATCAGGAGCCACAATAGGGGAATCCAGACGAGGATTGGCAGACGGACCAATCACAAGGGATTCGGACCTATATAAGCCGGCCCCCTGCCCTCACCTCCCCTGGGCCCTTTCTGCCACTGGGGGCAACTCTGCTTTTTGTGCTGTAAATCAAGCCGCTGCTCAGCTGTACACTTTTTCGTCTCATTCTTTGATCTCCCCAGACAAGAACCAGAGACTGGAGCTGGTACAGTGAGGGGACCCTCCCTGTAACTTACATTCCAGCAGTCACCTGCCCTCTCCCAGGCGGCAACACTTTCTTCTTTGGAAATCCTCTTGTCTCTATAAGTGGATCTTGTACGGTGGACAACTTGGACCTAGGTGAAACTCCCTCAAGGTTTCATAAATAGGCCATCCAGAATTCATTTTAATATTTTCCTGTTTTATATCTGAAATCAAGGGCCATGTTTTCTCTTTCTGGAATCAAATTAGTGATTAATTTTTATAGGAACTGTGGGTCTATGTGAGAGAGACTGTTGAAACCTAATGTAAAATCAAACATTTCAGTTCTTGTCTGGTTTATACAGGTAAGATGACTGGTTATTGTGACTTTGTTAACTCAAATAGAAATATGACTATTTCAGAAAAGCAGGAATCCCAGGCTACAGTAATCAAGGACACCAAGAAAAACATTTTGTCTCTTAGTAAAAAGGGCAGAAAAGTTACGAATGACTTTTCTGTGAAAAGAAAACCAATCTCTGGACCACCCCCTGCAGCTCCTTATGCAAAAGGGAAGATTCCTCTTAACCTGTGAAGAATTATTCCGCAGATGGATCATTCAGGAAATTCCTCTCTGACCTTCCCTAAGGAAGAACACACAGATGGTAACTTTAGGCCTGCAGGCTGTGTCTACATCCTAAAGTTAAAGTTTGTTTGATTCCACACTAATAATGAATTTCAAGTTTATCTTTACAGGCTCAGAACAGGAATTAAAAAGCATTAGACGTTCTTCCACCTACCCAGGGACGTCTACATAAGTGATGCTTCCTTCACCCTAAAGTTCTCTTCCAACTTTAGCTTCAAATAAAATATAGATTCCTTGGGTCTCTCAAGAATGTAACCATTTTGCCTCACAACCAGCTGCTGAAGCTTCCAAATTCCCCTCTGGAAAAACAACCAATAGGTCTATCTGTGGTTTATGTGTTTCCCAGACACATCCTCAGCTTTGACTTAATAAATCTCCATTGGTTGAGATTCTGATCTCAGTCATGTATTTGGGTGAACAACTGTTAATATTTCATAAGTGAAGAATTTATTCCAAATAAATGATCTCAATAATGAATTTCATTCTGATTTAAATGTATCTCTTCTTTGGGAATTCTATGTTGTTTCAAAGCTGAAACATGAAGTAGATAGATGGAATTATACTTAAGACTCATCTTTATAATATAACAAAAATCATTCTGCTATTTATTGGATAAGGGTAGATTCTCAGGGAAATTCATAGTCTTTATGTTTATTAGTGCAAATATGTGAGTAGAAAGGTGCCTCCCTTGATTTCAAGGACCTAATTATTTTGACATGTTCTTTATTTTTCTAGGATTAAACAAGTATAGACTATCCCAATGTAATGTGTCCCTAAAGAAAATAGAACACAGATATAATGATATAATCAGATGTAATGATATAATATGTAGTCTCAGATAGTACTGAAGATAAATTGCATTGGTTGAATACCATAGAAAATTGAGGGCAATTATATTATTTATGGTATTAAAGTCCTGAATAAATCAGTATCTTTCAACTGGGATCCTTGACATAAGGAGAGCATGTTCAGGGCAGTGCTGAATCTTGGCATCAGGAAGGGAATTCTGCCCTGGGGACTTCAGAATCTCTACTCCTGAGCAATTTAATGAACATAGTAGATTATTACCTATTAAGGTAGTGGATGTGGTGTCCTAAAGGCGAAAAGAATGTTTTCTTATTCAGAATGCAGGGGTGATAGTTGTAAGATAAGATTGGAGCTTAGTTGTGGATTAATACAAATACCTCCTACCACTGTAATTGGCACTGAGCGAGAGGTTGTGTGAGATTTTCGGGGTTTACAATGAATATCATGTTTTTGGTGTCAGTACAAATCTACAAAACTTCCTTTACCATTTAGAGGAAATTCTCATTATAAGTTTAATAATAAAAAAGAAAAAACACTCATTTTCCACTTAGAGTGTCTTTATTACCATCCACTTCATTTTTGTCTCCTTTGGCTTCTTAGCTAGGGCAGAATAATTATTTTTCAAAAGGTTGTTCTACCTACAGTTTCTACCTATGTTTTCATTAAGAGACTTCTTTTTTTTTTTTTTTTTTTTTATAGAGACAGAGTCTCACTTTATTGCCCTCGGTAGAGTGCTATGGCGTCACAGCTCACAGCAACCTCCAACTCCCAGGCTTAGGTGATTCTTTTGCCTCAGCCTCCCAAGCACATGAGACTATAGGTGCCCGCCACAATGCCTTTGATTCTTGATAACTGATGTGGAAGCATCTAGCTGACAAAATAGCAGTTTGTTTGGAGTCTTATGTTTTTGTTTCAATTATCTTTCTAAATGATCAGCCCTAATATAGAGCTAATTTACAGCTTTCGTATGAAGGCTATAACCCTATTATAGCACAAGAGGATGGGGAAAGGGGCAAGGTGGGGGGGATGGGTAGAGGGAGGGTAATCAGGGGGACTACACCTACGGTGCATCTTAGAAGGGTACTGGTGAAACTTACTGAATGCAGAATATAAAGGTCTTTACACAATAACCAAGAAAATGCCATGAAGGCTATGTTAACCAGTTTGATGAAAATATTTCAGATTGTATATGAAACCAGCACACTGTACCCCATGATTGCATTAATGTACACAGCTTTGATTTAAAAAAAAAAGAAAAACTGGTTTAGTCCTGAATGTGAAGAAAAACCAATAATTTGACAAAAATGTTCACTTAACTCTTCATCATGTGTTACTTGAATAATCAAGTAAATTCTGCATTTGAGCCTTTTTCTGAGAGAAATGATTACATACACTATCTAGATTCGTTACTTTTACCACAGCAATGACTTTTGGATCCAGCATATTCAAGTAAGTCATAATGTTTGAGCTCATTTACTCTGGGCTTCTTTTCTCTCTCTTGAGGCATCTCTTCTTGAGACATCTCTGGTTGAATAATGTTTTGAATAACTCATTCACCAGTCGCATTTTCCACTGCTGTAATACCTCCATTAGTATTTTTTGATTCCCATCTCCTCTTACGTAACTGAATGAGGGGCCTTCATCTACAAAAGCCAAGCCATCCCTTGATACAATAAATCCTCTTCATTGTACTAAACCCTTCCAGCTTCTCTGAAGAGTATTCCTGAAGCAGAACACTTGGCTGCTAACGTGATACTGCTACCCAAGGAGTCTTTAATGGCCAGCCAGGGAGCCAGACATCTAGATTAACTCTGCTAATCCACCACTGAAACTCCCTACAGTAATCTGTGCACTATAATGAAGCCTACATGCTAAGTGGCCAAGATTTTGTAGAGCCCTAGTGTTGCTGAAACCTTTTTTTGATTATCACTCCTTTCCAACGAATTTTTGGCATATTTTTCCAAATAACCACCCCTCCATGAAATTTTAATACCACAGATTTACTGTACGTCTGTATGTACAGTGCACAAATCATTTAAATAATCTAGCAGCGGTATCCAATCCATGGCCTGCAGGCCGTGCAGATTATGTGAAGTTTTTTGTTTATCTTTGAAGGCGAAGCTTTTGTTAGTGTTTGTGTACTTAACGTGTGGCTCAAGACAACTCTTCTTCTTCCAATGTGGCATAGAGAATCCCTGAAAGGTTTCTTAGCTCCCCCTAAAACTGATTTTTGCCCCCTTGGAAGGGACATCACCTCCTTGAAAAGGAATACCTTAAAACATAAAACTACTTGGAGGCTTCCAAACTATAAGATGCTGCTGGTTTACCGGACTTCTATTCGATCTGCAGGTTGTAAACTAAATGCATTAATGTACACAGTTAGGATTTAATAAAGAAAAAATAATAAAATAATATCTGAAGTCTCCCCCAGCAGCTGACTGAATGGACCCCCTCTTGGCCAAGGGGATCCCCTAACACTGCATTGCTAGCCATGAGAAGAAAAAAGTCAGACATGCCTCTTCATGCCCTCCTTCCATCCTGTAGATATTCTTTGAATTCATTGACATAGTCTAAAGCTATGCAAGACAAACCTGCAGGTCCTCAATAAACATTAAAAACTACTTGAGGTGGCTTATCTCTAATTAACAGAATTCTTTATCTTAACTGAAAACATTCCAAGCCTTTAGACAGACCTTCATGTCTTTAACCAATTATAAATCAAAGAATCTTTAAGCCCCTCTATAACCCATGGGCCCCACACGTTGAGATGGTCCACCTTTGGAGGCCAAATCAATGTATGCCTTCCATTCATTTATTTCCTGACTTCACATGAAATTCCTGTTTCCCTGAAATGTATAAAACTAAACTGCAACCCAAGCACTGCTAGTCAACTTGCTCAAGGCTTCTTGGTAGAGGCTCTAGGCAAAGGTCCTCAAATTTGGCTCAGAATAAACCTCTTTAAATTATTTTACAGAATTCTGTTTCTTTTCCATTGACAAAGTAAAGACAAAGGAGTGAAGGATAATGGAAAGAAGACAAAATTTAAAGACTTTCATGACTTTGACCTAAGATTCTAATCAATCATTCAATAGAAAATGTATTGAGTTCTGACCATACTGTGTAGGTATGAGATAAATGTATAAAAGATAAAGGGGCTGGGCATGGTGGCTCACGCCTATAATCCTGGCACTCTGGGAGGGCAAGGCGGGTGGATTGGTTGAGTTCAGGTGTTGGAGACCAGCCTGAACAAGAGCAATACCCTGTCTCTACTAAAAATAGAAAAACTGTGGCAAGGGAATGGCTTGAGCCCGAGTTGGAGGTTGCTGTGAGCTGATGCCACAGCGCCACCCAGGGCAACAGCTTGAGATCTATCTCAAAATAAATAAATAAATAAGTAGCTTGAGACTCTTTCTCAAAATAAATAAATAAAATAAAAATAAAGGGAACAGTGTAAAAAATTTAAAAAGCTTCATTCTTTAAATATCCATTCCACATACACAAGCCATCTTATGATTCAGTCTATATATCTGCCAGGGTTTCATCTGTAATTACATTAACTTCAATCTCTGGAAAGCACTTCTTAAAAGTAATTTTTATGTACAGGTTTGTACACAAAAATGTTAAAAATCACAAAAATGCAATGGAGACTTAGGCTTAGTCATTTTGCTAAAGAGTTAGAGAAGGAATGCATGATCTGCTTTCTACACAAAAATTTCTAGGTTTGGTGCCAATCCAGGAAAGAGTAATTGCTACCCCAGTAATGCAATTCCCTTCATTTTTAGTTGTAGTAATATAAATATTACTATTAATGCCTGCCCTGTCACGACAGTAACAATAAATTCCTCCTGGACCTGAATTTAAAATTAGTAACTAATAGCATTTGGAGTTATGTCCTGGGAAAGTGATTCCCAGCCACAGGTCAGTTGACCTCCCACACCAAAATCACCTGTGGAGCTTGTCAAACGTACAGACTCAAAGTCTACGTACACCCAGACTTACTGTAAAAGAATTTCCAGAAGTGAACCTAGGGGTCAATAGTGTATTTTTCAAAAGCTTTTCAGCTGTTTCTAACTCACAGCCAGATTTGGAAAGCATGGACAGATAGCTGAAGGCATTTATTTGTTGCAGAAACAGAAAGAAAAACATCAAAACAGTGCTCTGGTTCAGATATTGTTAGTCACTAAGTGTGTGACCCTGGGCCAAGCACTGAACATTCCATTGGCTTCATCTTCTTCTCTATATATTTTCCAACTGCTTATTTCTAGATTTTGGTTATCCTTGAACCCATTATAGTCCAAGTTGCCTCAGGGCCTTTATTACTAGTCTTCTCTTTGTTTATTTTCTAGCCTCTGCCCCTGCTAACGATTTCCTTACACTTTCCTTTTGTTTTTGCTCCCTGTACTTGAAGGAGTTTAAATTGATTCAATCCATAACTATGATCCCTGATAGACAATGTGTTCACAGGCCACTTCCTGGACCACAAGACATCCAATGCTTTATAGTTAAATACTTCTCCTAGTCTACACAGCTGAGGCCATGGTTATAGGACCACATAGTACAAAAACTAGGTCCTTTTGATTCAGGTCCCCTTCATGTAGGGCTGGATAAAGACTGTAGGGCTGGATAAAGACACCATTTTCTGGGCCCAAATCAGCTTATAAACTGGTTTGATCAATGTTCCATCTAAGCCACCACTCCTAGGGAGGGGTGTAATATCCCAAACAGAAAGGCATTCCTACACAATAGCAGTTTTAAAATTAACTTCTGTCCACAGGCCTCTGGCACCAATGGCTGAGACATATTTTAGAACAAGCTACTCACTCAGGACCCCCACCTGCTGTGCCAGAGGCTTTGCTCTTTCCTTTCTCTGGCCTCTAATAAAATATATCCTTTCACTTGCTCATGGCTGTCTGTGAATTCATTCTTCAAATTTTGGAGACCAAGGACCTGCCAGAGAGATTTCAGTAACACTTCCAGTATCTGGGACCACGAAGGGCCATTTTCCTCAGTAAACTTTACATTTATGGTCATTTTAGCCAATCTGACACATTGAATAAAATGGTCCCTTTATTCTTTAAAATCGTATAATTTTATTGATAAATAATATCCCAGCCAATCATATTGGTGATGACAAGTTTACACATCTTGATTCAGTGTTAGAATTCTAAATAAGTCATCTACTTCTTGGATGGCTAAAGGCCATTCATGCTTTGTGTCAGTATTTCTCACCTTAATCCTATTCCCTGCTAGAGTCCTTACTAGCTAAGAGGTTATTGTGGTATCATTCCCAAAGACCTAAAACCATTTCGGTTACTTTTTTTAACCACTGAAGAGATGTATTTTTTATATCATTCAAACCTAACTCCTACATATGTGCCATGAACTCCATTGCCTCCCATCAATTATTCTTAGTTATCTTTATCTTCAACTTGTCATTTCCCCTAGCTCCTCTCTTTCAGCCTATACCCATGCTCAGAAATTCATTCCCATTTTCAAAAGAAAACTTTCATCATACTAGATTCTCAATAAAGTTGTTGTAACTGAGGCCACCCATAAAAATATGGACCCCCACTTTTGGTGCAAATCAGAGGTGATTTTATTTACTCCTGTGCAGGAGGCCACTGCAAAAAGGCAGACGGCCCAAATCAGGTGGTCATTTATTACATCTGTACAGACGGACTGCTGCCTCAAAGGGCAAAATGGCTAAATCACGTGGTTGCATCTACACAGATGGACTGCTGCCCCCAAAAGGCAAACCAGCCCCTAAGAGAAATGCAGGCAGCCTTTTATACCCTTTTTGTGCTGACGTGGCAAAGCAAGCATGTACAAAAGCAAAACATGGTGGGTTATAAGGCGGACTCACAGTCAGGTAGTTGGCTCAGGGGGTAACTGCGTGTCGGCTCAGGGGGGTAACTCACTAACCATGGGGACAACTTGGAAAGCCCAGTACCTGGGAAACTCAGTTTCCTGGGAATCTCTGCTTGAGTGAGTTTTTAGCATTGTTTAGCTGGCTGGGGAGGTTGAGGTAAATTTCTCATCATTGTGTTTAGACATTGCTAGGGAGTCAGGGAACTCAGAGAACTTCCTTGTCGGAAACCTGTTCTCAGAATTAAACCAAAAAGGGGGCTTTGAGACGGACGGGGACTCAGGCTGAAACAGTTAGGGGCCTTTAGGGGTCTTCTTGCCGGGTCAGTTACTACAAAGTGATGGGCCTATATTTCCTTTCTCCTATAATTTTTCTTCTAGTTCCTATATTTTATATTCACTCTTCACTACAATCTAGCTTCTGCCCCAACCATTTATCTGATATTATTTGGTTCAAAGTAACCACTGCCTGCCTATTTTCTGAGCCACTTCACTCTTTTTTGTCCCGTTCTTACTTGAAATTTAACATTGCTTATCACTTTTCCTTCTTGAAACTATTTCCTATTTTGGCTTCCATGATATCATTCTATTGTAGCTCTCCTTTTACCTCTCTATTTCTAATGCATCTCCTTTACAGACCATTAATGTAGAAGCGAACCACTCTTGAGTACCATTTCTACTCATCTCCTGGTCTGAACACTGATATTTCAATCAGATATTTCAAATTTTCAAACTGGTTTTTCTTCGCACATTTTTTTCAACTTTTTTTTTTCTATGCTTTTATTTTCAGCTGCTTTTACTTTTCTTAGTTTCCTTGTTTTTTTTTTTTTGTTGTTGTTGTTGTTTGTTTGTTTGTTTTTTTCCATTGTCTTCCTTGTAACGATTCGCGGTCATTTGCCTCCCAAGTAGCTGGGATTACAGGCGTCTGCCACAATGCCTGGTGGTGTTCTTTCCTGGTGGTAGAGACGATGTCTTTTACTCTGGCTCACTCATGCTTATGCTGGTCTCGAACTCTGTGAGCACTGGAAATCCACCCGCTTCGGCCTCCCACAGTGCTGGGATTACAGGCGTGAGCCACCACGCCCGGCCTTTTTTCAACTTTTATCTACACCTTTTCAGGCATTGAAAATTCTACTTTGAGAGAATATGGTCAGGAGAAGTAATTGATTCCTGTGCTTCCCCTCTTCTCCTTAGCACTGTTTTCCTTTGGTCAAATCTCTCAATGGTATTTGATACAAGCTTGAGGATGGATCCTTGTATCCATTCAGAGTGTACTAATGTGTCATCTAGATTCCTCTACAGGACTGGACTTATTTCCTCAGCTGCTGGGAATGCAGCCAAGAGACAGCCCTCAGCTGTCAGTTTTCTCTCCGTAGTTGGAAAGAGCTGCTTTGTTTAAAGTTATGCGTCTTTCCCAGGGACAACCTGCATCCAATGAGCATAACGGAGAAGTATAAAGATATTAGGCTCCTTGCTATAAAATAGCATCCAGTGATTTTCAACCAGTATGCCATGGCACACTGGTGTGCTGTGAGAGGATCTTAATTATGCCATGAAAATTTTTAAACATCATTAATTAAATTATTTTCCAAAGAAGTTCAAAGAACAGCAAGTATATTTTTTTACCCTTTTTTTTTAATCAAAATAACTTAAATGTGCCTTGAAAGTTTAACTAAAGGTTCAAGTGTGCCCTTAAAAAAGGTTGAAAAATGCTGCCCTAAACTTTGCATTTGATTTCTCAGACCCTAAAGTTCCTTCTTACAGCCTAATGTCACTGAAGACTGGTATTCCTGTAACAGACCTTCTGTGACCCAGGTCCCAGAATCTCTTTCATATTTATATGATACCTCAAAAAACAGTTCTGACTTGTTTTAGGCTGTGCTATTTGTTTAATCACCTAAAAGGGAAACAGGATCTATGGGTAAGATGATGCAGAGCTTTACCAATGAAATATGTGTTACGAATGTTAACATTCAAAGTATTGGTGTGACATCTATCTCCTTGTGCTCATCTGCATGTCTTAAAAGAAATGACCAACATGTGATCAAACCCAAATGTGAAAAAACTTCTTTGATTTGAAGCTGTGACCACTGTTTGTGGAGTCACTTGGTTCACGAAGCTGCCTCGCAGAGAGACACTGTTGACCTCAAGCCTTTGTTCAAACTGGGCTTTTCTATGCTCTTTAAATTTTTGCCAGCCCTGTGCAACAGCTGCTGGTGTTTTCAGTCATGCCTAGCAATTTAGGCCTTTCTTGCAGCTGTGATTCAGAGTATTTTTTAAAAGCTCCCTTGCCTTCTCATTTTGTGGTTACTTCAGTTCTCCAATCAGTAGGGTTTCAGTGCCTGTTGCCTACCACTGTTAAAGTAGGACCGGGTTAACACTGGCATTTCATCAATGCGGGCAGATTGACTATGTTTCAGATTCAGAGCACTCTTTTTAATTTATTTGTTTATACACGTTCTGATTGTCTATTGGTACATAACAAACCACCCCACACTTAATGGTGTAAACCAGCAACAATCATTTATTATTATTACTATTATTATTACTACTATTTCTCATATTTCTGGAATTTAACTAGGTTGGGCTTAGATAGATAATTCTTGGAGTTTCTCATTCAGGTACATGCAAGTGGTTTCTGAGAGCTGTACTCCTCTCAAAAGCTTCCTCACTCACATGGCTGGTGATTGATGTGGCAGTTGTCTGGGACCGCAGCTGGGACTATTAGCTGGAACACGTACATGTGGCCTCTTCCTATAGCCTGAGCTCTCTCATAGCATGGCAGTTAGGATCCAAGAGAAGAGAGGGGTAGGGGAGAGTGAGATATGAAAGCTCTATCATATTTTATGACTTAGCTATATAATGTGGCATCCCTTCTGCTATATCCTAATGGTCCATAAAATCACAGTGGCCTACCTAGCTTCAAGGGAAGAAGATAAAAACTCCACTTCTTAATAAGGTAATGGCAAGGTATATTGCAAGAAGAGAATATGGAAATGGGAGATGTGATATAGCCACCATGGAAAATAGTCTGCTGCAATATATAACTTTTAAAAATTATACAAATAATATATGTTCATTATAGAATTTTTAAAATACATATAGGCAATAATTACTTTTTAACTTTAAACAGAAATAAAAAAGAAGCACAATAGGTTTTGGATTGTTTTATACCTATACGGAAATCATATTTTCTCATCCCACTGTTACAATTCAGTGGTATTTGTGCTGCTTCCGGACACAAAAACCAATCTGAGAAATAGTTTGAGATATTGAGAAATTTGGACATTTTTATGGCTAATGGAGAATCAAAACAAAATATATAAATCCAGAACTATCTTGGAAAATTCCCTTTGTTCTTATCCTACTTATAGGATGTTGTATAGGACTGTTCCTTTCTAAAATTTCACCCAACCCAGAGCTTTATTCCAATTTGCCTTTCTTACCTTTGATATATTTACTTGCCTGATTCATTTATTAAAAACATTTTCCAGAGTTTCTTTTATGCCTTTTCAAAGTGTTCTACATGTATTAATTACCCTTATTTGATCTTCTGTGGTGCTGTCAGTCATTTCTGAAGCCAAATAGAACAATTAAATAATAACTCTGTGTTGTCACTTAAAATATTCATTTCCACAGAAGAACCTGAGAAACTATTGCAAATCAATGTCATGGCAAACTATAAGGCCAATTAAAATGGTATCCAAGAATATGTATTATAATAGAAAATATACCTAATATATTAATTGAAGAAAATATGATATAAAAGTATACAAAATGTAATACTTTTTGTTTCAATTACATACACATATAAAAAATAGCAAAGGATTGTGAGGTTATAGTTGAATTCATTTGCTTCTTTATGATAGTCTGCATTTTCTTCATTTTCTACAGTGAACATATGCTAGAGGTTTAACTCAAAAATAAAGGTTTAGGGCAGCGCCTACGGCTCAGTGGGTAGGGCGCCAGCCCCATATACCAAGGGTGGTGGGTTCAAACCCGGCCCTGGCCAAACTGGAACAAAAAAATACCCGGGCGTTGTGGTGGGCGCCTGTGGTCCCAGCTACTCGGGTGGTTGAGGCAGGAGAATTGCCTAAGCCCCGGAGTAGGAGGTTGCTGTGAGCTGCGACACCACAGCACTCTACTGAGGGCAATAAAGTGAGATTCTGTCTCTAAAAAAAATTAAAAATAAAAAGTTTAAAGATTTTTAAAACTAAGTTTAGAATAAAATAACAAAGGAAAAACTCTCAACTACGTATACAGTATCTAGGATGAGGCTTGCATACATCCTTAATTTTCCTAATTTTTCATTATATTAATATTTACTATCCATCCACCCATTTAACTAATCCTGAAGAACAAAGCATCATCCATTTCATACCTTTTTAGGGGTATATTTCAATTGACACAGTAATACTACCTGGATGGATCTCATTAAGACATATAATGCCCACATACTTGTGGGTTCATAAAATTTTCTAGTTGATCAGAAATATTATTGGCAGCATTGTCTGGTTGCCTTGTTGTATTCTAGCTCATTGTCAGGTATGTGGTCAGCATTCAAATACACTTGCTTGACTTTACCCTAGGGTATTGCTATAAAGAAGTCATTCTGAAAGGCAGGATTGTGATCAAGTCCTAGATCAACCCATGATAAATGAAAATTGGGTGAAGGTTAGATCCATCCTCTGTGGTGGATTCATCTCCTCTGCTAGATCCAATGGCCATGGCTCATATTAATAAGGCTCAAACAACTTACAAATCAGGTCTACTCAAAATCAGAGACAAGTTTCAAACCTAAATCTAATTTACTACATTGGCAATATTATATAATAATTTTCAATGAACTACTCTGATCATGAGTTCTGGTATGTTGAATGTTTTACTTAGGTTAATCTTCATTTATGTGGGTAAAAGGGAGATGTTTCATATTATACTTCTCAAAAATATTCACTTCTACTCCTAAGTGATTATTTGTATACTTTCAAATACTGTACAAGTATCTACTTGTTAAATTATAATGGTGGAAATGCATTACAATCCAAACCACTAAATTGTGAGTTTAAACTTCATTTTGAAATTTTTATAAATGTAAAAGAGCAGAATAATGTTCTTTTTGAGATGACTTAAACTATTAAATTCATATTCCCCTTTCAATGGCTCATTTGGTGAGAGCAATAATATCACATGCCAATGTGAATGGGGAAAAGGAAGCAAATATAAGAATAAAGGAGATGGAAGCAACATTTTAAACTTTATCAATATATAAAGCTTATCCTAGATTTTGTTTAAAAATAAGTTCTGGAAGGATGGATGAATGCTATGAATATGTAGTTGCTTGAGGCAACAGAGAGTGAGATGGATATACAGACTATAGTGATGAATCAGCAATTTGAGCGATGATTCAAAGTGTTCCACATCTTTTGCCTTTTGTGAGTAAAAAGAAACAGGTCTGTAGTATACTTTGAAGTCTGGTAATGTGATGCCTCCAAATTTGTTCCCTTTGCTTGAGATTGCTTTGGCTATTCAAATTCTTTTCTGGTTCTAAGTGAAGTGCATGATTATTTTTTTCTAGAACTGTATAACATTGGTATTTTGATGCAGATTTTGTTGAATCTGTAAATCACTTTGGGTAGTATAAACATTTTAACAATTTTTAAAATTTCAGAATATTAAGGGGCACACATGTTTTGTTTACACATTTTGTTTTTTATACAAATTGAGTCAAGGTCCTAAGCATGCCCACCACACTCAAACAGTGTTCTACTTCTACTGATCCATAGCATAATGTGCTTTCTCATTTGTGTAGTATGCAATTTCTTTCCTTGGTGTTTCCTAGTTTTCTTTGTAGAGATCTTTCACTTTTTAGGTTAAGTATATTCCTAGGTATTTTATTTTTCTTTTAGTAGCTATGGTGAATAGTACTGAGTCTTGGATTCTATTATCTACTCCAACCAAAATAGCATGGCATTGGTACAAAAATAAAAACATAGACCAAAAGTGGAACAGAGAACCCAGATATAAAACCATCCTCACACAGCCAACTGATTTTTTTTTTTAGAGACAGAGTCTCACTGTGTCACCCTGGGTAGAGTGCTGTGGCATCACAGCTCACAGCAACCTCCAGCTCTTGGGCTTAGGTGATTCTCTTGCCTCAGCCTCCCAAATAGCTGGTACTACAGGTGCCTGACACAACACCCAGCTAGAGCCAACTGATCTTTGACAAAGCAGATGATAATATACACTGAAGAAAATAAGCCCTATTTAATAAATGGTGCTGAGAAAACTGGATAGCCACATGCAGAAGAATGAAACAGAATCCATATCTTTCACCATACACAAAAATTAAATGAAGATGGATATAAGACCTAAATATAAAGGCATGAAATCATAAGAACTCTAGAAGAAAATGTAGGAAAAAGTCTTCTAGACATTGGCCCAGGTAAAGAATTTATGAGGAAGAGCACAATGGCAATCCCAGCAACAACTAAAATAAACGGAACTTGATTAAAGAGCTTCAGAACAGCTAAGGAAATAATCAACAGAACATATAGCAACATATAGAATGGGAAAAAATATTCCCTAGCTATACATCTTATAAGAAGCTAATAATCTGAATCCACAAAGAGCTCAAGCAACATCCCTTTTGTTTCATTCTTGTTTAACTTTAGACTTATTTAATATGTCTGCTAAGTATTACACAAGCAAAATTTATGTCTTTTAACCAAATAAACACAAATAATTATACATTCCAAAGAATATTCTCCAAGGATTGATGGAAGATATTCATTCAGGCAACAAATATATACATTTGGTAGAACTCATAGAGAGAACAACTCTTAGATTTCCATCCACTTATCTAGTAACCCTTCAATCTCCTTTAAACATACCTCCTTTCCTTCCCTCCATTTTAGATTTCACTGTTCCCAGGAATCCACACTCAATCGTATTCTCCTTTCTCTCTGGATAATCTTTTGGGTCTTACCTCCATCCATGGCTTCTATCAATATTAATGACTCCCCTATCTGTATCACTAGCCCAGATCTCTCTCCTGTACTGCAGACCCATAAATCCAACAGCCTCTAGACAGCTCACCTAAGTGTATCAGAGGGACTTCCAACTAGCAAAGTCTAAAACTGTCTTAAATTTTCCCAGTCAAACCTGCCGTAACTTCAGCTTTAGGCCTTCATAGTTCTTTGACCTGATTATATATAGAAAGAAAACCCCTCCAAACACTCTCCACTTCTAGTCTTGCCAAATTACAAACATTCAATTTGGCTTTTGATGGAAGAGGGAATTTCTTTGTTTTAAATTCTTCAGAGTCTCCCTAGTATCTGCAAGATAGGTATTTTAACATTGCCTAAGTCTCAGTCCTATCTCTTGCCACTTACTTTCAGTCTTTTAAGGAACTGCTTACGATTACTTGGAATGTTTTGTTAGATGCTTTAGATTACAGGAAACAGACATAAAAATAGCCATCTAAGGTAGTCAGGATTTGTTGCTAAAACTTTATAAGTTAATGTAGAAGCAAGGAATCTCTCACAAAAGCAGAAGTGGCTCCCATTCAGGACCTATGCCATCAAGGCCTTTGGTCAACCCTTAAGAAGAAAGATGCTATGGAGCTTTGCAATAGTATTCTACCACTATTTTTTCACTTCTTGTGTCTCATTCTATTCATCTTATTTCTTTTTCTACTACCAATTGTCTAATACTTTTCATTATTCCCGCTCATTATTTCTGTACAGATGCCAAAGGAAGACCCTATGATTGACTTAGATAGTTGTCATTGCTCTTCTAGGTACAGTCTTTGGCCATAAATCTCCTTATATATTACCAACCAAACAGAATTGATGGCCCATAAGCCATATGCCCATTCCCAGGCCATTAAGTGACTTCTCTTTGCAAAGATACCTTCTTTCAACATAGAGGTTTAAGTACAGTGACTCCCTTCAAAAGAGATTATGGGATTGTAAAGAACTAAAAATAGCACGTACAGTAGATAAGCTTTTCACAAATTGTGAGCCACGTAAGGCAAAAATATCACTTTTATTTATCTATAACTGAACTAAATTTCCATCTTGAGCCCTTATTCTGTTAACAGCAAAATGTCACTGCCCCTTGAGTTAAGGGCTCAAGATGGTAAGTCATGTTCACTTAAATGAGAGTTCTTTCCCTTCTTCTTTTCCACACATCTTAGATTGTGTTACCCTAAAAGCAGCATCTGAAGTGAAGAATTGAGTTCTAGTAGTTTATTTGAGATTTACAAATATTTTTGGAAACAGGAATGAGAAAGGAATAAGAGTGGCCTATAAGAGAATGAAAATCCAGTGAAGAGTTTGTTATTGAGCTGTGAGCAACTGCTGATCTATTTCAACAGGGGTTCCTTGAGAAGTGGATAGAATGTAACTCAATTATTTTGAAAAATTGTGTTCTGGGACAGTTATCCCCCAGCTTTCACTCTACATTGGTTGAGAATTTCCCCTAGGAACATTAATTGCCCCTACTTATTGACTATCCTAATGGCAAGTTGAGCAAGTCTTTCCATCTTTAGAAAAAGTAAAACAGTAAAGTGAAATTTTAGTGCATACTTGGGGTAGTTTGCTGATAATATGCACAATAACTGTCCACCATAGCTGCAGCTAATATCTGAGGATGGTTAGAGGATGTGGTATGGACACCAACATTTTCTACTACACTCCAAGAGAAAAGCCATGATGTACTGTGTGGATGAGAAAGTAGTGTCTGGTATTCAGGTGTCATAATCTACCCAAGCTGGCATCCACTGAGATATCTAAGGGTACACTTATCTACAGTCATTAACTTCTCGCCTTGCTAATAGAGTCTAAGGCAGTGGTTCTCAACCTTCCTAATGCCACAATATATTTTCATTGTTAAAAAGGGGTCGCGACCCACAGGTTGAAAACCGCTGGTCTAAGGCATCCACATTTCCCTCTGGTATCCAATTGTCAAGTACATGTAGGGCAATCGGTACACTCCTTACAATGACCACAGGACCCCATAAGTCATCTGCTCTCTCTCAACTCAGCTCATACTGCCCTCCTATTAGGGAGAAGCTTCAGATGGGAGCTTGAGCACCTGTTCTCAGAGATGAGGTCTTATATGTCTATTCTCAGAGATACATATCAAGGTCTAACTTCAATATGTGCATCTCCTGACCCTCCTCTCCTTCACACTAGTCTGTGAGAACCCTACTTAATTTAAGCAGATGGTAAAAACTGACCTGACTGATTTTATGTTTCCATGCTTTTTATTTATGCCATAAACCTTGCGTCTTGAATTCTTCAGGGATATGACTCTTGATACTATTTTTGCAACTCAGTTTTTTTCTCTTAATATGATTATCACTTTCAGGAGTTTTGAAGTTTGTTTTGAGCCTGGAAATCTAAGACCTGAAACCTTTATTTTCCCCTTTGTATTTCTTTTAAAACAACTGTCGCCTGAGAACAGTAAATAAAAAATACTCTCTCGTATTGGGTTTCCAGAAACAGACCTTGATATGAGGATTTGTGTGAGAGTAGTTTTTCAGAGAATATTTCCCCCCCCCCCAAAAAAAAACTTATACAGGAGAAAGGAAGTAGAATAGGTAAGGAAAAGATGCTAAGCAAAGATATAATTATCAAGCTAACTCCTAAAGAGAGTAAATCTGGCTCTGTCCCGGCCTCTATACCTGTAGACAATGAAGATTACTCTTGAGAGTTTCCCCCCTCAGAGGACAGGGCAGTTAGAATATTTACCCTCTCATCCCATCAGCCATTGGCAAAAGCTGCCCATGGGGAGGGAGGGAAAAGGAAAGAGGAGTGAGGGTTGGGACATAAATTCATTGTAAGGCACATCTCAAAATTCTGTTTCAAAAGCCTTTGTTAGAGATGCCCTACTATGTTTTGAATGTGTTCCCTAAAATTCACGTTTGGAAACTTAATCCCCAATGCAGCAGTTTGGAGAGGTAGAGCTGAATAATAAGGGATTGGGTGATAAGGTTCTGCTGTCATAAATGGATTAATATAGTTATAGGTAGTAGGTCAGTTATTGTGAGTTGATTATTATAAAAGTAAGCCCAGTCCCTTGGTACTTTCTATTTCTCATATACTTGCTTCTTCTTCTGCCTTCACAATGGGATGACACAGCCCAAAGGCCCTCACCAAATACTAGTGCCATGCTCCTGGCCTTACCAGCCCCTATAACTATAAGAAATAAGCCTATTCTTTACAAATGTCTCAGTCTATGGTATTCTGTTATAGCAACACAAATTAACTAAGACAGAAAATTGGTACTGAGGAGTGAGCCTGTTACTATAAACAATACCTAAAAATGTAGAATAGGCTTCGGAACTGAATAATTGGTAAAGGCTAGAAGAATGTGGAGGAGTAGACTAGAAAAATCCTGTATTTTTGTAAATGAAGCATTAAGGGTGATTCTAGCAAGACCTGAAAAGAAGACCCCAGAACTAGGGAAATTCTAACTCTTCTTAGAGATTATTTAAGCGGTTGTGACCAAAATGCTGGTATAAATATGTACAGTAAAATCCATTCTAATGATAACCTCAGATGGAAATGAGAAACAAGACATTAGAAACTAGAGGAAATGCCATCCTTGTACAGTTGCAATGTTACAGAACATGGTTGCATTGTGTCTATGAAGCTTTATGGAAGTTGGAATTTAGTAGTAATGAAGTAAGATACTCAGCATAATAAATATCTCAGCAGCAAAGCATTCAGGCTGCTCCTTGGCTGTTTTTACCCACTTATAGTGAGACACAAGAGGAAAGGGATGATTTAAAAACAATTTAAGGCTCGGCGCCTGTGGCTCAATGGGCTAAGGCGCCAGCCATGTACACCTGAGCTGGCGGGTTCAAATCCAGCCCGGGCCGCCAAACAACAATGACGGCTGCAACCAAAAAATGGCTGGGCATTGTGGCGGGCACCTGTGGTCCTGGCTACTTGGGAGGCGGAGGCAGGAGACTCGCTTGAGCCCAGGAGTTGGAGGTTTCTGTGAGCTGCGATGCCACAGCACTCTCTCCAGGGTGACAGCTTGAGACTCTGTCTCAAATAAAAAAATAAATAAATAAAAACAATTTAAAATCAAACTGGAAGCAAAGTGGAAAGATTTAGAAAATTCACAGCCTGACCATGTAAAGAATGAAAAAGTATGTTTTGGTGAGAATACTAAGGGTTTGGTCAAGAAAAAATTTGCTAAAGAGATTAGCGTGGACAAAAGGAAGCCGGAAGAGGCGAACTAAGATGGTGGCCAAGTAACAGCTTCTTTGTAACCAGGTCCAGTGATATTGGGGAGAGAAGACTCCAGGCACTTCTGGCTTGTGGGATGTGCCCAGAAACATCCCTTTGGGGATGCATGGAAGCAGCAAGAGACTTCTGGACCCCAGGAAGAGGACAAAAGCAGCAAAGTGGTAAGTGGTTGCATTCGGTCTCAATCAGCAACAGTAAGATTGCAGATGGGGAAGGCCTTCCCCGCGGGTTGTTTTGTTTTCTTGGACATGGGCACTTGGTTGAGTTACCTTGGGAGACCTTGGGCAAGTGTGCAAGTGGTTTTCAGTGATGTACAGAGTCCAGGACTGAGCCACTGGGCCAAAACAGAGCTTTCATTGTCCATCTCCAAGCCATGCACAGCCATTATGGGAGAGCTGCCATGCAGACTCTGCCCTCAGGGTCCCTGAGCAAGGCTGGTGCTGGGAGACCTTGAGCGAGTAATCAAGTGACACTGAACAGCACCCAGAGGCCAGGACTGAGACACTGGGGAAGAGTGGAGATTTCATTGTTAGTCAGTAGGAGAGCTACTTTGCAGCCTTGGCCCTCAGGGGTGTAAAGCAAGGCTGGTTTGAGGAGCACCTGATAAATGGGCAGCATTCAGGAGAGAACCTAGCAACACACGCTTTCCTGGGAAAGCCTCTTCTTAGCCAAGAGTCATGGTTGAAAGTGTCTTTTAAGCAGGCTGAGGAGAGATTCAGGCTCTCAACCCTGCAGCATTTGAGGGCAAAGAAGTTAGCAAAGGCCTCCAGTCTCCATCTTATACAGTGGTATTGGCATTGTGATTAGCATCTCATACCCCAGAAGATCACCTGTTGTCCAGGGAATATTCACCAAGATACATATATTGCTTTATCTTTGTTTTTCTTTTTTTCTTTCTTTTTTTTATTTCAATTTTTCCCCCTAGATTTTCCATTTTCTTTTTTTCATCATTTTTCTAGTGTAAATATAATTTTTCATTGATACCTTCTTTAATAATGAGATCTTCATTTTTGCTAGTGTTTCTACCCCTATTATTTGTTTTTTTTCCCCAAATTTTATCCTATAAAGAATTTTGTTTGTTTGTTCTGGGTTGATTTATAGCATTTTTGTTTTTCTTCTCTATTTGGTGGAGGTGGGGTACTGTGCCTGCTCAGGCAGGCAAAGAGCTGCAGACCTCAAGGGAAACACCCAACCCAGCACGCCCAGAGGTTTTTAAGGTGAGGGTCAAAATACCCTACTGTACATCTTTATTACTCCCATCTCCCTCATTCTGTGTTTCTCTTCATTTTGTCAGTCTTCCCTTTTACTAACCTCCTTAGCTTTCTCCTTTTTCTTTTCTATTTTTTAAATATTTATTCCCTTCTTGCTCTTCAATCTTTTCATCCTTTTAGTCCTGTACCAAAAGGACTTATCAACACCTTAGGTCAGAGGTAACTTAAAGAGCAAGTGGAAATGAAAGAAAAATTAGGGCAAGGAAACAGACAAAAGAAAACACTCATGAGAAGAAACAGCAGAATCAACATTGTTAAAATGTCTATACTTCCCAAAGCAATCTACAGATTCAATGCCATCCCTATTAAAATACCAACATCATACATTCAAGAGTTTGAAAAAATAATTCTTTGTTTTGTATGGAACCAGAAAAAACTCCGTATAGCTGAGGCAGTTCTTAGTAATAAAAACAAAGCTTGGGGCATCAGCCTACCAGACATTAGGCTATACTACAAGGCCATAGTGATCAAAACAGCATAGTATTGGCACAAAAATAGAGATAGAGACATCTGGAACCGAATAGAAAATCAGGAGCTGAAACTAACATCTTACAGCCACCTAATCTTCAATAAACCAAATAAGAACATACACTGGGGAAAAGAATCCCTATTCAATAAATGGTGCTGGGAGAACTGGATATCCACACATAAAAGACTGAAACTGGACCTGCACCTTTCTCCATTCACAAAAATTGATTCAAGATGGATAAAAGACCTAAATTTAAGGCTCGAAACATTAAAAATCCTCAACCGGCCTGGGGAAAGATTTTATGAAGAAGACTTCGATGGCAATTGCAACTAACAAAATTAAACAAATGGGATTTAATTAAACTGAAAAGCTTCTGTACAGCTAAGGAGACAACAACCAAAGAAAATAGACAACCTACACAATGGGAAAGGATATTTGCATATTTTGGATTGGACAAAAGCTTGATAACTAGGATCTACAGAGAACTCAAACTACTCAACATAAAAAAAGCTAACATTCCCTTATATCAATGGGCAAGAGCGATGGATAGAACCTTGTCTAAAGAAGATGGACGAATGGCTAACATACATATGAAAAAATGCTCATCGTCCATAATTATTAGAGAAATGCAAATCAAAAACACCCTGACATATCATCTAACCCCAATGAGAATGGCCCACATCATAAAATCTCAAAACTTCGGATGCTGGTGGGTGTGGATGTGGAATGAAGGGAACACTAACATTGCTGATGGGACTGCAAACTAACACAACCTTTTTGGAAGGAAGTATGGAGAACTCTAAAGCTAGACCTTCCATTTGATCCTACAATCCCATTACTGGGCATCTATTCAGAAGAAAAAAAATCCTTTTACCATAATGACACTTACACTAGAGTGTTTATTGCAGCTCAATTTACAACCACCAAAATGTGGAAATAGCCTAAATGCCAACCAACCCAGGAATGGATTAACAAACTGTGATATACATATATCATGGAATACTATCCAGCCCTAAAAAAGATGGAGTCTTTACATCATTTGTATTACCCTGGATGAAAGTGGAACACATTATTCTTAGTAAAGTATCACAAGAATGGAGAAGCAAGAATCCTATGTGCTCAATTCTGATATGAGGACAATTAATGATCTATTAAACAGTGTAGGGTGATCTAGTACACAGTGGGGGTGGGGGGAGGGGAAAGG
>CAUYRH010030805.1:0-19520 GCA_963574655.1 Perodicticus potto
CAAAGGTCTAAAAGTAGACCTTCCTTTTGATCCTTCAATCTCATTACTAGGTACCTATCCAGAAGAACAAAAGTCATTTTACCACAAAGACAATTGCACCAGATTGTTTATTGAGGCTCAATTCATAATTGCCAAGTCATATAAGCAACCTAAGTGCCCATCAACCCATGAATGGATCAACAAGCTGTGGTGTATGTACACCATGGAATACTACTCAGCCATTTAAAAAGATGGGGACTTTACATCTTTTACATTTACCTGGATGGAGTTGAAATACATTCTTCTTAGTAAGGTATCACAAGAATTGAAAAATAAATATCCAGTGTACTCCATACTAATATGAAATCAGTATATAAGCAATTATATGCTCTTAAGAACAATCAAACCCTAATATAATCTAGTTTGGGGGTAGAGAGAAGCAACGGGGGGAAGGGGGAGGATGATTGGCAGAAGGAGGGAGGACACATGTGGGACCTCCCCAATGTGCACATTGTGAAGTGTATCACATGCCCACTGGGTGAGGGTGGAACTTTACCCTGGAAGTGAGAACTATGTAACCTAAAAATTTGTACCCTTATAGTAATTTGAAATAAAAGATAAAATTAAAAGCTCACTTAAAAATAGCAACAAACAAAATCCTTTTCCATTAATCCTCTTCAGTCTTACTTCTGTACCCAGGAGTCACTACTTAAAGTCACATAACTGCTTTTATCTAGTTTGAAGATTTCTACCTTGTTTTCTAGCTTGAAAGTGATATAAATTGTGTCTCATAACATCAGTGTGTCTACTTCAAAATTCTATCATATGAATGTCCTGAAGGAGCCGGGGTTTGCACAAAAGGTTGAAGGGATAATAAATGACCCTAGTACTACAGAGGGAGGGGACATTCTTGGTTTCTCTTGAGCCTGAGCCACATGAGGTTTGGGGAAAATATATAGTTATTTAAAGTTATTGGTCAGTGGGCGTTAGGGCATTGGTGCACTCTTGACATAGCGATGTTTCTGCTATGTTCAGGAAATGAAAGAGAAAGTAGAGCTGTAAGATGTTTACTGAATGTTACAGGATAATATTCTGAGTTATTCTATATAGAATTTTTTTTTTCTGTTATCCCATGACCACTGAAATTCTGACCCAAGACAGCCATTCACTGTAAAGATAAATAGGCAAATTAGAGTTGGAGAAAAAAATATACATTTTTTGTTTCCAAGTTCCAAAGACTAGATTTCAGATATTACTGAAAAAGTCCACATGTATGGGACAAAAAAGTTCTTCCCTGAAATGACTGATCTTGAAAAATTTGTGGAGAGAGAAAGAGAGAGAGAGAGTTTGGGAAAACAATATTGATGTGACGATAGTAATTTGCATGTGCCAGGGAGTGAGGTGGCAGTATAAATTCACTGCCTCTGCCTTCCAATCTGAAATCCTCCATTAAGTTTTGAGTTCATGAGTAAAGATAACCTGCAATTCTGTACCTTAATTCGGCTAAGGTAGAAACAGAAAGCCTGCTGTTAAAGAATAGAAATATCATTGAAAGATATATGTAATAAAAGTTGTAATTCCTAAAAACCACGGACATTGTCTGAGTCTATAGAGTAAAGTCATCTCTGAGAATTGCTGTCTCCAAATGATGAGGTGCAGAAGTTAACTGTAAAAAGCTCTTAGACCTGCTAGGACAGTGTTCTTCCAATACAATCTTGGCCATCCCCCCGGAGATATTGTGAAGACATAGCTTATCTGGCCATAGGCACCAGAAAGCAAAAAGGAAGGAAATAATATACTTTAAGGACCATTGTACTCCCCTTCTTGGGCCCATGAGTGAGACATCAGATGGTTTTATATACTAAGAATCTACAGATTCCTGTGTCCACCATAACCCTGCAGCAATAGATGTGCCTGAAAGAACTTATAATTTAATTTACTTCATTAGGGACAAAAACTTCAGAAGTACACTTAAATCTTAACATAATTGAATTATAAGCCCATATTAAGAAGAAATAACCTTCCTTTAATTTGCCAAGATTAAGTTTTACAATAGAGTAGAATGAGGCTTAAAGTAGGAGTTCAGTTGAGTTAGAGGAAAATAAAGTTACATTTTTGCACACTTGAGTATGTGTACAGTAATACATATGCCTTATATGCCTACTATAAGCAGTATAGAGTTTGGGTCATATAAGTTAAAACCCCAGGAGAGAGATGAATAGTGGGAAACTGACTGAAGAGAAAGGGCAATAAAGAGAGAAGAGATTACTGAAGAAGCATACATCTTGAGTGTAGGCCAGGAAATTATGGAATGGTGGAATTAAGGAACAATAACTCTTAATGGTTCCCTAGATGATAAGAATCTGAGAACTCCAGACACTTAGGGTTTACCTATGGGTTAAATTACATTAGGGACAAAAATCCAGGACTAATGTCACTAAAATTCCTTTGAAAGGTATTAACTATGATTTGGTTGAATTTAAGAGCTTAAAAATAAGAATAAAGGCTCAAGACCATAGACATTTAATTATTATCACTTTTTATTTTTTATTAACTCATAACTGTGTACATTAATGCATTTATGAGGTATAATGTGCTGATTTTATATACAATTTGGAATGCTTACATCAAACTGGCTAACATAGTCTTCACCTCACTTACTTAACTGTTGTGTTAAGACATGTATATTCTACTCTTAATAGATTTGACATGTACCCTTGCAATATGCACCATCGGCAAGGTCACACTGGACTCCCCGCTCCTTTCCCCTTCCTCGCCCTCCTCTTCTCTCTTTCATTTTGGGTTATACTTGTGTTTTATCATTCATATGAAAGTGTGGGGGATTATATATTGATTTCATAACAGTATTGAGTACATTCGATGCTTTTTCTTCCATCCTTGAGATACTTTACTAAGAATAATACGTTCCAGCTGCATCCAGGTAAACATAAAAGAGGTAAAGTCTCCATCTTTTTTCTGGCTACATAATATTCCATGATATAAATATACCACACTTTGTTAATCCATTCATGGGTCAATGGGTGCTTGGGCTTCTTCTACAACTTGGCAATTGTGAATTAGGCTGCAGTAAATATTCTGATTCAAATATCTTTGTTGTAAAATGATTTGGGGGGTCATCTGGATATATACCTAGTAGACGAATTGCAGGATCTAAGGGCAGGTCTATTTTTAGTTCCCTCAGTGTTCTCCAAACTTCTTTCCAAAAGGAATGTATTAGCTTGCATTCTCCCAGCAGTACAGAAGTGTTCCCTTCTCTCCACATCCACACTAACATCTGTAGTTTTGGGATCTTGTGATGTGGGCTACTCTTACTGAAGTTAAATGATATCTCAAAGTGGTTTTAATTTGCATTTCTCTGATGATTAAAGATGATGAGCATTTTTTCTGTCTTCTTCAGAGAAGCTTCTGTTCAAGTCTCTCACACACAATGAAATGGGATCACTGGTGCTTTTCTTATTAATTAGTTTGAGTTTTCTGTGGATTCTAGTTATCAAACCTTTGTCAGAAACACAACCTGCAAATACCTTCTTCCATTCTGAGGGCTTTCTGCTTGCTTTACTTTAATTATAAAGCTACCTGGAATATCCAAGGCTTGATCACATTTCATCAATTCTAAGATGCAAAACTTTGTAAGTGCACCATTGCTGAAATAAAGATAAATTTTACATGTGGAATTAGCATTGTTTTTGTTGTCTTAGTAGTATGCATTATAATCAATAATATCTACATTTCAATTAAATGCAATATGCAGTACACAGCCTTTTCTTAAACCCCAAGTTCATATCTTTTTTCTCTCTATTCAAATGCAAAAGTGAATAAGCCTTGATTCTCTTATTCAAATCACCCATAATTTAGTATGGAAAATACAACTGAATTGAGTGAAAGGTGTTTTCAAAAGGCTAAAGGTGTCTAGGAATGCAGCTATAACGTGGCATTGATTGACTCATGTATAAAACCTCCAACTGAGCTAAAATTGTCTATAATAATAAGCTGAATAATATATGTCTGAAGCCTGTTTTTTAATTAAGAACATTATCATTCCATTAAAATATCTTACAACTTTAAAGACTTTTACAAAGTTAGCATAAATGATAAAATGTTATTTGTACATTTATGATTATAATCTGTAATATGAACTATGGAGTAGTGAATCAATTGAACAATTTATCTCTCTAATGTTCAATTAACTTTTTACCCTAAAGATTATCCAAAGGTTAATTCTTTAATGAGGAAACTGAATTAGTGTTCAATACACTGTCACTGAAAACTAAAAATTTTCTTTTACTTCAGTTTTACATTAATTTTAAAAAATTTTATATTAATAAACTTCGTGATTTTGATAGTTATTTCTAAAGGATCTTTGACACACGATGTTGCATTTACAACTTAGAAAGAAAATACTAAATCCCACTATAGTATGAAATAATTTTCTTTAATTATCTTTAAAAAGTAACCTCACATTTCCAATTTAATGTCTCTTTTGAAGAATGAATTTTGTATATTAAAAAATATGTTTCAGCACTGTATTTTAAAAATTCTATTGATACACATTTCTGATTTTTCTTTAATAGATGTTGAATTGTTTTCAGACATATTAATTAGAATTCTGGACTGATATTCATAAGCGAAATTAAATATAATAAAGAAAACCTTTTCTTTTTTGTTCTAATTATATTTATAACTTTTCCCCCATAATCTTATGCTAAAATCATGGAACAAAATTTTCCACACATTTTTTTTTTATGATGGAACAGATTAAAATCGAGCTTAAAGATGGTTAAGTAGAAGCGTCTTGTACTGGCCTTCAAAATACAGTCTTAAGAAAGTTTGGCAAAGATAATGGAAAATTGTTGGCCAAAGGAAACCATCAATGGAGTCATGTGTCTGTATAGTCTGTGTCAGTATCATATCAACTAAGTCATTGTCCCAAAGCAGGCTTGATACAAATATGGTGATGGATTTCAAAGCACAGTACCCAAAGCCCTTGTTCAATTACAATCCCTGCAGCAGCTGAATATCTAGTGATTCTCATGACCACCGTAACAACCAGGACTACAAACAAAATGCCTGTCAGAAAATATGTGCTATAAAAGTGTTTGTTAAAATAAAACTGTGCAAACTGTTCCTAGGAATGTTCCCTAGATATTCCATTTACAAGTACAAAGTGTTCTTCATTCACAAGGAGAACAAAATTCATAGCGTTTTCTGTTTGTGACTTTTCATCTATTATGAATGACGGCAGTGCTGCTGACTCTCCAGAGAGCTGGTTGCCCCATGTGTTTTAAGAGAAGCATATTTCTGTAGCTATGTGCTTTAAGTTGTTCAAGTTTTCTGAAGGAATCTATACTTGTTGAGTATTATGGCAATGTTGCAGGAATGCCGTTTCCTGTGAAAGACTGATGTAATTCACAAGCAAGATTTTTCACAGTAGGCCTCCAATCTAAATTTTAAAAAGATTGTTATTTAGAAGATTCAGACACACACTGTCCTCATGCATAAGAATGTATGCCAGAAGTAGCAGGTGACCAATTAGGAGGTCTGGCATCCATCTGAGCCAGGAACCAAGACAGGACTGACTCACAGCTACTGAGAGTCTCAATGCTTCATTGACACTGACGGACTACAGAGATAGGTCTGTAAGTTTGACCTTAGCTCCATGAGACTGTTCAAGACTTTCCACTCTTCACACAATTCAATTTAGAACAAACTGAAGTAATTCTGCATTTAAGTAATTGTGCACTTTCTTTCTTTTTTCTTTTTTGGTTTGTTTGAAATAGAGTTTCACTCTGTCACCCTCGGTAAAGTGCCCTGGAGGCATAGCTCATAGTGACCTCAAACTCCTGGGCTCAAGCAATTCATCTGCCTTGGCCTCCTGGAATGCCAGGATTACAGACCTGAGCCACAATGCCCGTCCAATCATGAGTTTTCTGACCCATCTCTCAAATGGCACATAGTTCAATAACTATGATCATTAGAGTCTCTTTGTAGTTCTTTTCATTGGCATTAATTTTTTTTTTACAAAAAATTGCTAGAGGTATTTCTATGATAATTTTGTAATTTGCATAAATTAATGAGGTGAGGTCTAAATTAAAATGTTGCTTTCTCTCACCTTTTTATTAATGAAAATAAATTATTGTTTTAATTTCACTAATGTCAAATAGAACTAGTGCCTTTTTGTTAAATTATTATATTTATCCTTAAAATTTAATATCACAACTTTAGAAATATGGTATCATTATTCCTGAACAAAACTGGACACTTACGTTAGCCTTTACTATTATAAAAGGACTTGCCCTTGAACATAGAAAGAGGGGTAGAAGTTTGAAGATTTAAAGAATAAATACAAATCTCAGGTAAATATTTGCCTGGCATATTTTGACGTGAAAATATGAACATATTTTTCTAAGAAAGGAAAAACAAATATTTTTAAAGAACCAGTAGCCAGACGTGGTGGCTGACATCTATAATCTTAGCACCTGAGAGATCAAGACAAGTGGATTGCCAGAGCTAAGGAGTTCGAGTCCAGCCTGAGCCAGAACAAGATCCCATCTTAGAAAAATAGCCAAGCATTGTGATGGGCACTTGTAGTCCAAGCTACTTGGGAGGCTGAGGCAAGAGGGTCACTTAAGCCCAGGAGTTTGAGGTTGCTGTAAGCTATGACACCACAGCACTCTACTGTGGGCAACAAAGTAAGACTGTGTCTCAAAAAATAAATAAAAAAAATAATTAGAAGTAGCAGTACTTTGTAGTTCAAGGTAAAGAATTGTTCATTCATTTAAAAAAGTTTCCAGGGTTTTGTGCCCCCACAGTGAAGGATCTGGACTATTTTCTAGTATATTGATGATTTAGATAACTTATTTCCTGAAACATTTTCATTTCTTCATATTTATGCTAATATTCATTAAGAGACATAGAGAAAGCATTTGTAAAATACAGTCATCCTTCAGTATTGATGAGGGAGCTGGTTCTAGGACCCCTCACAGACAGAAAAATACAGATCCCTTACATGAAATGGCATACTTCTTGCATATAACTTACCCATATCCTCCTGTGTACTTTAAATCATCTATAGATTACTTACAAAATCTAGTATAACATAAATCCTAGGGATAAATGTAAATGAAATACAGTTGTTATACTGAATTTTAAAATTTGTATCATTTTTATTGTATTTTTTTGTATTAAAAAAAATTAGTTTGGGTTCATGGATAGTTGAATCTGAGGTTGTGTAACCTGCAGATATAGAGGGAAGAATGTATTTTATCCCACTGTTTGCATTCTATAGTCTGATAGCAAGTACTTGTGTCATGGAGCTACATTTCATGAAGTTCCTTTAATAGCTTAATTATGTATAGCTGAGAGAGAATACTTGAGAAGGGTGAGGTCTAGAGAACAGGTCTTCTCAAGGAGACCACAAGGATACACCTGCAGGATCCTCTCCATGGTGGCTCAGCTCTTGGGAATTGGTAAACTTACTCCCTGGAACTTGGAAATTTCTAAGTTCTGTGAAATCCTGTATTTCTGTAGGGGTTGGAATAGCATCTCCCACTTGATTCAAACTGGACAATAAGAAGAGTACCTGTGGGGTGGAACTTTTTGATTGTTCATAAAAAGGGAAAGACCAAGCCAGTGGGGAGTGCGGCCATTTGGAATTCTTCTATGCGGTAAACTCCTGGCTGGAAAATAAAGCCCTTCCTCTTATAAACATGGTGTTTGGGTGCTCTTCCTCTCCATTGGGCCTCGTCTTCCTGCAACATAGCAATTTCTTTTATAAATCATCAAATCAATTTTCTACATTTTACTCTTTGTGCTGTACCATATATTTTGTGATAATTTCAGTAACTGGTGTTTCAATTTCATCCCTTCCCTTAATACTTATAGTTTAGTAGACTTGAAGCTTATTTCCTCATCATTCAAAGAAGTGAATTTTTCAAAAAGAGATCTGGGTTAATCTCAAAAGAATATTGTTTAATATGGCATTTTTGAAATCTCATTTTCCCATTCATTGAGAATGACACTCAAAATACTTTTAAAAATCACTAATTCTGTCATTTTCTCTTTAAAGGTAAAGTTAATTATTATTCTTTGGAAAATATGCTTTTTTATGTATTTAAAAGTGATGCCTAGTCAATTTTTTTAAGTTACCAAGTAGCATACATATTAAATAAAGATGAATCAGAAAAATTGAAATTGTAATTAATAAAAAATAATTAAACAGGGTGGCACCTGTGGCTCAAAGGAGTTGGGCACTGGCCCCATATGCTGGAGGTGGTGGGGACAACCCCCACCACCCAGCCCTGGGAAAAAACTGTAAAAAAAAAAATTAAATAATGGTTAAATTGTTATTACTAGGCATCTGGTATTTAGTAAGTACAATAAAATTCTGGGCTTATCCAAGTTTCCTGATTGTTGAGTCCCACCCCAAGAGCAGTGTCCACTGAGACCTGTGGAAACTGGTGGGGATTGACTGAAGAAATATAGAGTTAGAAGCAAGGGTAAAGAAAGACAAGTGACATAGGGTAGTGTAGGAGACCAAGCACCAGGCTTATAGAAGCAGCCACTGGTTCTTGAGGGAGGAGGTGGGAAGGAGACAATCTCCAGGCAGGCATGGAGATGTTTTGCAGCCTGGAGACAAGCCCTCAAGCAACTGCATGCGTTAATATAAGATCAGTCGGCTCAATAGCAAGCAGGTGTTGATACTTGGACATTTGTGGTGCAACAGGTTGGGAGTCCAGCCCGTGGGGAAAGAGCATATAGCGATCAGAGCTCCAGTACATGGTCCCCTCATACCTATTGTATAATGCTTCAATAAAAGGCCCCAATAGAGGTTACTCTGGGCTTTCCCTGCACCTATAGGAAGCCCACCTCTTGCAGGCTTGTACCTTCAATCCATGTCCCAGCTGTTTTTATTCACACTGGGACAGGGTTTCCACAGCAGCCAATGACAGAGTAGAATTAAAAGTGGGAGCTCAGGGGTCTGTTGCATAGTATGATTCTAGCAATGGCCCAGAGTGTTGTGGGAAGCTGCAGGGGAGTCCCCCTGCTTTTGCCCCTGCAATGGCCGAGATTTGACCTTTTCTAAGAAGAAACTGGCAAGAGCCAGAACAGGGAGTAAGAAGTCCAGATGGTCAGAACTAGAGATAAACAGCGTGGCATTTTCAAGGTAAACAGCACAGCAGTTCCCAAGGAGTAAGAGAATGCCAAAGAGAACCTTAAATGACCTTTTTTCCCTGAGAAAGTATAAAAGCTTGGGGTCAAAATAAAGTGTAGTCTCAGCCTGACTGAGTCCATTATCCTGTGTGTGTGTGTGTGTTTTCATCCTGGCGCCCCCTCCTCAGAAGCTCGCTAGTGTATGGTGGGTCCGTCAGAGTGTTTGCTCCACTCTGATTTTATTAAAGTCTATTTGCCCAGAGGGTAAGATGAGGGAGGGCACCAAGACAGATGTCAGCAGTTTATTGTATTGATCATGTCAGCTCCTATTGTTATTATTATTAACCTTAAGGATAGCCTTCAGAAATCTGAAATCTGAGCCTTGTATTGGGAAAACTTTCTGCTTGAGGTCACACACACAGATTTCTAGGGAGGTGTTAAGCTCTGCTAGTTCTCTGTGGAGTAAAATGCCACAGGAGTTAATCTCCTCTGAGGGATCAGTAGGAGGGAGTCATTTTCCTCCCATCACCACCACAGAGGATTTTCCTCTGCGTTAAGGGATATTAAGCTCTTCTGCCCATATCTCAGAACTAGAGCTACTTCCTTGGTCTCTGCCCCAGGCAAATGCAAATCTCCACAATGGGTATCTGCTTTTGCCTGTTTAATGGGCAGGAAATGCCCTAGAAGATGTATCTTTTCTAGGACTTGCCATAATCTCTTCTATGGCCATTACTCACCTCAGAGTGCTCTCAGACCTAGCAGGATGTTTGTAAACTGTATCCCCAAAAGGCTAGAATTTCAGAAAAGGCAAGAAGCTTGCTAACAATGGCTAGCTTAAATGTAAACTAGCTGAGTTTTCTAAGTTCTAGCTCACTCAGTTTACCTTTTAGTTTTCCTTTTTTTCTGGGGGTTCTTTCCTTTGCCAAGAATGGGGTCTTTGGTCCCTGTGTTCCTAGCAACTGATAATTTAAAAAAATGGAAATATGTCATATTTTAAAATTTTCTGATAAAAAAGAACTGCTTTGCTGAAAACACAAGTAAATTATGTGCCTTAATTTTCAAAAAGGAATTTGCATATATTAGAAATCAAACAAATATTGGCTAAAGCTTTAATAATATAAGCGCTTATAAAGACCTCATTCTGTATTGGGGGGATATTTTCTTGTTTTTTCCCTGCTAGGTATCAGACTACACATTAACTATTTAGCCTTATCTGTTGCAATAATATGCATACAGAAGTACCTAGAAAAGATATTAAACTAGGGACCAATACATATTAATTAGGAGTGCTTAAACCCAGAATGATGAATGGGAATAACATACATTTTTCTATATCATCAATCTTCCACAAAAATGGAAAACAAACTCTTATTTCTGAAAGAAGAAAAGACAACAAAACTCATACATAATTTTGTTATGATCTTACTTTATTTAGGAAGAACTTCAGAAATTGTGAACATAAGATATCTTAAGAAAAAGAATCTATATTTCTGCATTAATATGGTTTCTGAATATAAACATTTATGTAGGCTTCCTACTAAAGTGCCTCTACATATTAGAAAAAATGATAAAAATGAAGAACATTAAAAACTGAAGCACAATCAAAAATCAAATTATGGGATACTTTGCCAATAAATACATAGAAGGCAGACAGGAGTGAATTAATACAAAGAAATGTGCACAAAGAAAAGAACAGTTTTGAACATGGGCTACCTGAAAGTTTAGTAAAAAAACATTGCCTAGTTTCTTAGTTGCCTGAACTCAGAGACCAAAGTTTACTTCATTGAAGAAAGTGAGATGTTTCTTTATCCCAAATGGTGACTGCTCTTCCAGTATCAAATAAATTGGCCAGAGTTTAAGTCCCTCCCACCCAATATCCTATCATTTTTCTATAGTCTTTTAAAAATAAAAACTTCAAGAAACCAAGTCATTTGTTCTCTTTTTGTACCTGACATTTACCAGGGGACCGTTTTCATTCCTTAGGTAACTTGACTTCTTAGCACGACCTGACAGTTTTTGAACCTTTCCTTTTCTTGAAAGACTGGCACCAGACTTTTAGATTTACTAGTAATTCCTTGATTAATCTTTATTAACTAACTTTTATTAATGTGTTCTTTTTTATGGGCTCTATGTTGAATTACATGGAACTGAAACATAGACTAAGTGACTAGCTGAATGTGAACGCCAGGCTGACAAGGTGACTCTATGTCAACCCCCAACACCCTTAGTCACTGAATTTCTCCTTCTTCATGATATGATATATTCATTACTATTTTTCATTCAACCACATGTTATAGGGAGACAAAAGTTTTTAAAAAGAAGCAAATAAAATGATGAAAAAAATTATCTTGAAATGGATAACAAGTATGAGATGAGCAGAAGGAAATGACATGGAGAATATAGAAAAGGGTTAGAAAAGAAACTGATTAGAAATAAATACCAAGTAGGTTATTGTTTTGCTGAAAATGAGTTAAAATAAAGAATTGGGTATTTGAGTGTTCTGTGTATAGAGACTAAAACCTAGAAAGGCCCCCAGGCCTTAGGGCCCTATGGCACCTGAACTTAGTGTCTCTGAGGTGACAATGAAGGTGAGGTGAAGGGGATATCACAGCATGAGACAAAGCAAGACATGCGGTGGCTGCATCAGGCCCATGTTGGCCCGGGTAGGACTGTAGTTTTTATTACAAGCACGGTGAGAAACAATACGAGAGAGTTAAGCTGAAGATTAATAGGATATGCTGCAATAACTATGCTGGGAAGAGGGAACGTATGGAATGGTTAAGGAGGTAAGGCAAGCAAGGCTGATTTTTTTTTTTTTTTTTGAGACAGAGCCTCAAGCCATCACCCTGGGTAGAGTGCTGTGGCATCACAGCCCACAGCAACCTCCAACTCCTGGGCTCTAGCAGTTCTCCTGCCTCCGCCTCCCAGGTAGCTGGGACTACAGGCATCCGCCACAACGCCCAGCTATTTTTTTTGGTTGCAGCTGTCATTGTTTGGCGGGCCTGGGCTGGATTTGAACCCGCCAGCTCAGGTGTACGTGGCTGGTGCCTTAGCCGCTTGAGCCACAGGCGCCAAACCAGGATACCTTTCAAAGGTAGGTAAAAGGTATACCTTTTGTATACCTACAAACGAGGATACCTTTCAGAAAACCAAGCACAGCTTTCTGCTTTCTGTCTCTGAATTTACCAATTTGGGATGCTTTGTATTAGTGGAATTAGGCCACATGAGGTCTTTTGCTACTGACTTCATCCCAGCATATGTTTTCAAGTTTCATCCATGTTGCCGTGTATATCAGTATTTCATTTTGGAAAGTGCTGAATCATATCCCATTGCATTAGCATACTTCAATTTATTTGTCTATTTTCAATAGATAGGCATGTGGTTTGTATCCTTTTTGCCTATTATAAACAATGGTGTTGTGAACATTCATGTACAAATTTTTGCAAGGGCATATGTTTTTATTACTCTTGGGAATATACTTTAGAAATATTGGATCATATGGTGACTGTGCTTACCCTATTGAGGAACTGCCAGAATGTTTTACATAGTGACTGCACATTTTACATTCCCACCAGAGAATGAGGATTGCAGGGTTGAAATTTCCCTATGTTCCCACCAACACATGTCATTTTCAGGAGTGGGGCAGTGCATATATTTATTTCATTGTGGTTTTGATTTATATTTCCATAATGACTAATAACGTTGAGCATATTTTTATATGCTTGCTGACCAATTACATATCTTCTTTAGAAAAATGCCTATTCAAATCCCTTGCCCATTAAAAAAAAAAAATTAGTTTGTTTGTCTCTTTGTTGTTGAGTAGTAGAAGTTCAAACCCAGTCCCGGCCAAACTGCAACAACAACAAAAAAATCTCCCAGGATAAATGATAGCAAGTAGCAAATTGGGGAACCATTTATCATAAGCTTCTGTCTAATACAGTGATTTTCATTAAAGTATTATACTTAATGTTAACATGATTTTTATACCAATATTCATTATTCTTTGCTACATTCAAATATACAAAAAGAGATCTGTAATTGATGGACTTGACAGAATCTGACATATAGCAGGAAATGAACCTGTTTTATCTATAAGTTTTCCTTCCAGCTTTCTGCATTTAAATAACATGCATTAAATGTTCTGATAATAGTGCAAAAAATTATACTTACAGTTCCTGAGGGCCACACATTTAAATATCACCTCAGAATCCATGCACCTTGATTAAGGAATTCTACACTGAAATAAATTATAAGATAATAATTACAAGGCAATAAAACACCTTCTAAATTCTCAACACATATAAATATAAAAATTTAAAAAGTCAACAGTAATACCAAATCTTAATCACAAAAGGATACAAATTGATTAATACTTTAATTGTATTACTCTTCTTGGCAAAGTTCTCACCTAGGTAGTCAGGGTTAGATATCATTACTATCATTACAGAGGAAAAGACAGGCAAAAAATGTGTAGGTCGTTACCTGAGCAATCCAGATGCCCCTAATTACTGCCTCCTTTCCATAAAATCTCTAATAAACTGCCTTCGGAATCTAAAATGCAGCATAAACATAAAAGCCACCATCTATCATATCATTCAGAATAAAACTCCATAAAATTTGGAAAATATCTAATTTTAGTAGGCTCCTTTAGTGAATTATTGGTTAGTCACTAAGTTGAGAATGACATAAATGTTTTTCATAGTGTTCACTTTTAGAAGAATTCTACTTGATTACCACACTAAATGACTCTTCCCTGGCTTGTCTTTAAATCTCTTCTATTCTTTCTGGATCCAATTGAAGTTTAAAACCCAGGAGCTATATAAAATCTTACAACCATACTGACATTTCTGTAATCACACAATGCAGAGAACTAGGGATTACCTTCTTTTAGGGAATTATGTCACAAAGCAGCAATACCTCTGTGTCACTACTGCTTCATGACTGCTGGGTTATTATAGCTTGCAGTGGGACCACTCCTTATAATTTTTATAATACTGCTTTGACAACTTTGTCATTTTCCCTTTAAGAAAGGGAATAATAGATCAGAGAATAAGAGAAACAAATTATAAGAAGACATCCCATTTCTCCCATAGGAGATGTCTTTTCTAAACTGTTTTCATATTTAATAAGACAGGATAAATTTATGGGAACTGATGCCACCAATTACCTTACCAGTAACTTTGAATGTCCTACAAGATGGATGACTCTCAAGAACTACTAGAGTGTGCATTTTCCTAATGTCCAGTTTGTCCTGATTGTCAGAAGCATGTGTAATAATCCTTTGATTCTATTAGTATAGGTTTCAATCCCATTTTGCCACACCTAACAGATGAGTAAATTCGTTGAATACACAGAAGTTTTGAGTTCCATTAGTTTAAGTTTCATCACCAGGTAATTTTCAAAAAATGTATTTCTTTGTTGATTTTATCCAGATGAATATTGTCTGTAAATATGAGCAGGGTCCTAGTGTACAGCTCTGAGAATGTATACCACAAAATGAGGAAAGACTGGCAGTAGGTAATATGAAACAAATACCATCCCAAAGAATCCTATGAAATTGTTATAAAATTGTGAAATTCTATTTTATTACTCTTTCAAAATAAGTCTGAACCTCAGCATATTAAGATATCATTCCTGTCATGTATTTCCAATGAAGTATGTTACCGCAGATAAATGGACATGTGGATGATATCATATCTTCATCCTCCACATGGAAAGCATTTTACATAATCAGAAATGCAATCGTTTCTTATAGAATACGATATTATGAAATACTGTGTCTACAGAAATGAAAACACAAAATATGTTAGAGATTTTCAGTTTCAAATGAGGAATGCTAGAAAAAATATAGAGTATTTAGGTTTTGTTGAATAGTATTATCTACTGAAATAAATTTGTTGGCTATTTACAACATGCCAAACACTTTTCACCTAAATGAGACATACGCCTTGGAAATTCATATTAATCTTCAACTGAATCATTTGATGGTTAGACTCTTCTAGAGGAGGAGTTATTTAAATATGGCCATTTCTTCCACTTTAGTTGTGGACAGAATTCTACAGAATTTATTATGCTACTGTGCCGTAATAAATCACTCAAGTCAGTGAGATAACAGATTCCCATTCACTTCATCATCTACACACCTCTCCCTTTTGCCCAGTTCACTATCTTTAATTTATATTACATCCTTAAGTTCTCCACTGGATTGTTAGTGTTTTTAAACCAAAAGCTATTCCTTAAATATACACTTGGATCTTCTTGGAAACATAATACTATAACTTGTTCATAGTTTTTCATTGAAAAGATATTTTATGAAACTGTTATTGTCAAAGAGCATCTATAGAAAGATGATGACTAAGTTTACTGACTACCTTCATATTATAAAAAATAGTAAATGTTTGTTCCAATGCTCCATTTATATAGTTATTAAAAATGTAAAAACAAAATGAAAATATTGCCAAAGTAGATATGCTGAGATACAGAATCTAAACAATTGTTAACAAGTATAAGAGCTGAAACAATTTTGTGAGTTGCCAGATTTTTGGCCTTAGTTATACAATTTACTTGACTATGCATACTGGAAATAAATACTGGAAATCCAAAAATAAATCAACCAGTTTCATTAAAACTTTACAACTTTGATGCATCTTAAGCACAAGTCAAATTTAGAGGGGAATGATATATACTCAAATTATATCTCCAGTTTTGGTGAGATAGACAACACACAAACATTTTATGCCTGAGATCCCCTGTCTTAATTATTGTCTGTAAAAAACAGAGATAATTCTTTTCCGCATTCCATCTACTCAAAAGAGATTTCATAAACATAGAAAGAGCCTCAGGAAAACAGGCATTTAAAAATTATTAATATAAACTGGTCTTTCTTTCGATAGAATAAATCTTTCACCTTTTACTAAAGATTTTCATTGAGAGGGATGGCCTGAGTTTTGGGGTCAATTTTTGAGGTCTTGCTTTGAAAAATTAAAAAAATAAATAATTAATATAAATTTCTATCATGCTAAGGGCTTTACTTTCAGCAGTGATAGACTACTTAAATTGGGCCAACCATTACACTGGAATTAGAAAAAAAAATTAAACACACAAACTGACTTGAAAAAGTCAAAGTAAAGAATTGGTAAGAACTAATATGGAAAAAGACAAAATCCCAGAAGGAAAACTAAGAAGCTTGAATGTGAGGCTGAGGGATAATTCAACAGGCTAACATGCTTAGGGATAAAGCATTCTAGAATCAAACCACTCTGTAAAAGCTCCTTAATGGACTTGCTTGAGGTTGAATCCACCACAGGGCTGCAAATGAGGCATACATCTAAGGAAGGATTGATAAGACTGCCGCCAGTCTTTTAGCTTAGTTTCAGATTAGCTCAGTACTTAAAATTAATTGATGTGATTCTGAATGACTGATTGGCAGAAGCAAATGCAAATTTTCCTTAGAAGAAAAAAAAATTCCTTAGAAGAATAATATCATGCCAGGAATCAAAATATTTTTATCGACAATATCACAAATTTAATATGCAATACATTATTAAGATAATTAGAACTTCAAGCAGATAAAATAAATTAATAACACTTAGAGAAAGAACAGCAAATAGGAACAGACTAAACCATTACAAATAACTGGAGATCTTAGTTACAGACTTCAAAGTAATAAACTATAAACAGTTGTTGCAAACAAAATATAATTGAGGTTTTTTTAACCAATATAATAATTTTGCCATATAAATAAGTCACTTAATTTACCTAAAAATAACATTGTTACTCAAGTTTTGCAGATTAAATCACTCATTTTATTAAGTGATTTCACTTAATCCATCTATGCTGGGTTTTTTTCACATATTCCTTGACATTTCTAAGAACTGTACTTTAAATTTTATTGTTTCTTTTTAAAAATTAACTCAAAAATTAAAATTTTCCTATATACTGTAGTTCTTCTCCCCCATCTCTTTCTGTCTTTATTTACATATACATAATATTCTCTCAATTTTGATTTCTGTGTGTGTGCGTGTATATGTATTTTTATATATATATATGTGTATACATATATAGTATATGTATAGTATACTTAATTCACTTTCAAGAAAATAAATTTTAAAGACTATTTCTAGGTTGAAAGAAAAGAAAAATGAAACAATAAAATACATGCAACCACTCCTAAAAGAGGCCAGACAGCACAGATGAATCAAAGAGAAACATAACATGGAAGATTTTAATACTATAACCAATCATTCAAAAACACTTGGCTTCTCCATTAGCTCAGGCTTGTTAATCTTCACATTACCAATGAGGATTAAGAGTTGGAAGAGAAAGATCCTTTGGTGGAAAGTTTTAACCTAATGATACACATGTGTGACAAATACATGATGCCATTTCTGTAACATGTGTATGTTTAAATCATGACAAAATGGATTTCTAAATGACTCTCATTGTACAAATATGTTACTCCAACAGGGTAATTTTTGTTGAAACTTTTCTTCTCCAGTCTTTTGCACATACCTCACAAATCAATTAGTAACGGGCCACAGGTACTTAAACTCATCATTTTTTAAACCATGAAGCTGTAAAGACAAAGATTTGTGTATTTCTTTCATTCAATTATACCTCTAAAGGAAAAAAAGAAACATGACAATATTAAATTTGTAACATAGAAGTGTCAGATTATTAGATTGTAAAATGAAACCTTAGTTATGTTCTGTTTATAAGAGACACACTAAACACAGCATTCAAGAGTAAGCATGAAAAACAAAAGACGAAATTATAGATACCCTGGAATCTACAACAATATCCCACCCTGATATTGCTATAATAATGTCAAAATAGACTTGAAGGCAAAAATCCCATTTCTAGAGATAAAGAGGGACAGTTCATTTCTTATAAAAGGTTCAATTCAGGAGTAACATATAACAATTCTAAGATTAGAATGACGTTCCTTCAAAATACATAGTATGGAAGTTAACATATCTACCAGGAAAAATGGAACATACATGATTTTGTTGAGAAATTTTAACACAGCTTTCCCTGTGCCTGGTACTGTGTGTGTCCCAGGGACATAGGGACATAGCAAAAGAGTGCTGGGAAATATTTAATAATTGCCTTTTGAGAACAAACCCCCCTAATTTATAGTATTACCTGATTTGTCTGATATAAATTTGCCTACTATGGATGATTTCAAATGATTTTAAACCACCAACATGGATTCAGTGATCCAGAGTTGGGAGAAAATAGTCACAGTAGGCTCAGGAAGGCAGTTTGAGCTTTTCCCACAACTGGATACATTAGACTGCACCAAAAAGATTAGCAAATTTACCTAATAAGCCACACATAAGATGTTCCACTAGCTACGATACACATCTTTCTACTAAAGAATATTTATAATAGCTTGCCTGTATTTAACAATAAAGTTTAAGGGATGGAAATCACACAATGTATTTATACAACCATAATTAAGATTGAAATTAATTTTAAAAAGACAAGTAGGAAATCCCAAAATGTCTGAAAACTATTTTCTTTTTTTTTTTTTCAGAGACAGAGTCTCCCTTTGTCACCCTTGATAGAATACCATGGTGTCACAGTTCACAGAAACCTCCAACTCTTGGACTTTTTTTTTTTTTAAGGAGAACATCCTTTATTAGATCAAGACTGATTATAAAGCCACAAGAATAGAAAAATATACAATGAAATAAACCAGAAACAACCCAAACATACATGCATCTGATTTATAACAAAGGTGACACTGCAAAGCAATTCTGAGGGAAAAAATGATGTTTCTAAAACATTATGATTAGTCATTTAGGTATATTTATTGGAAAAAAATAAAACTGGATACATCTCATGCCATATATAAAATCAGATGGACTGTAGAATTAAATTGCAAAGGCAAAACAGTAACACTTATTAAACAAGAGAATATCTTTGTGACCTTAGGAGAGAAAAGATTTCTTAAACATGGCATAAAAGTCATCACCCATAAACAACTGATAACCTTGACTATATTAAATTAACTTCTAGTTATCCAGAGACACCACTAAGACAGTGCAAACATAAACCACTGAGGGCAGAAGATAACTACAACACACATCACTGATAAAAAGGTCATAAGCAGAATACATATATATAAAGAACTCTTACAAATCAAAATAATAAAGACAAATAACTAAAGAAATGTAGGCACTAGGTACTTCTCATACACAAATAAAGAGCTATTTGATCTCATCAGATCAATATAAATTAAAATGATAATTACCCATTGGAATAGTTAAAGTATGACAAAACTAAATATGGTATTAGTAAAGATGTATTACCCACAGGAATTTGCATTCATTTCTGGACAGACAGTAAAGTTGGTACAATTATTT
>CAUYRH010030808.1:0-64877 GCA_963574655.1 Perodicticus potto
ATTCATGGTGGTTCTTTTACACTTAGGCTGGGGTTGCTTTTTAAATTTATTCAAGAAATACTTAAGTAATGGAGTTCTCTCAAGATTGTGATAAATCTTTGTGACACAATCCTTGTAGAAATATGATTGGCTTATAAGGAAATCTTTATAACCACAAAACCAGCATCACCACATTTGGATTAAAACCACTGCTCATAGAACTGAATGGAAAGAGAATGATTCTAATGTCACAGCAATAAAATGCCACTCCCCGTCGATCTATGTTTCCACAGAGTTATGTTTTATAGAGATGTTTTTAAGATATGAAGGCATACATGTAAAATAAATTATTTACATATAACACTTTGATACTCATGTGAAAAGTAAGAAAGATTGAGTCTTCATGTGTCTTTGAGATACGGTACATAACCTGTAAACCCTTCTGAATATTCTTCAAACACAAATTCCTTTCATTTTGACCTCCAGACTTTCATTTTAGGAAGTGAGTCATTAATTGCATATTTAGGAATTTGAATGTTTGATATGTGAATATAAAGTTATTGAAATTAACCCACATCACAAAGTCCCAAAGGTACAAATGCTGGCGTGGATGTGGAGAGAAGGGAACATTTGTACACTGCTGGTGGGACTGCAAGTTAATGCAATCTTTATGGAAAGAAGTGTGGAGCATTCTTAAAGAACTAAAAGTTGACCTTCCATTTGATCCCACAATTCCATTACTAGTTATCTACTGAGAAGAACAAAAATTATTTTACCACAGAGATGTTTGCATCAGAATGCTTATTGCAGCTCAATTCACAATTGCCAAGTCGTGGAAATAACCCAAATGTCCACCAACCCAGGAACGGATTAATAAACTGTGGTATATGTATACCATGGAAGACTATTCAGCCATAAGAAAAGATGGCTTAACATTTTTATGTTTATTTGGATGGAGTTGAAATACGTTCTTTTTAGTAAAGGATCTCAAGAATGGAAAAAATATATATCCAACGTACTCAATACTAATATGAAACCCGTACATAAACAACTACACTCCCACACAAATGATAAACCACAAATATAGTTTAGTAAGGGCAGGAAGGAGGAAGAAGAAGAGAGGAGGCCCATCAGTGGGAGGAGGGAGGGCGATTGGCCCCGTCTCACCTAATGTGCACAATGTGAAGGTGGTCATCACGCTCCCTGGGTGAAGGGCTCAACTACAACTTGAACTTTACCTTAGATTTGAAAACAGTGTAACCTCAAAATGTGTACCCTCATACTAATTTGAAATAAAAATAAACAATTATAAACAAGTTATTGAATTTTAAAATAATCTCCCATCATAATGTCATGAAGAGAATGTACCAGAAGATATTGCAAAATGGCATTTTTTTAACCAAAATTTGTTGAATACTTAGTATTTGAGGAATTAAATGCAAAGAAAGACTTTAGTTTTGTCTAATAGACAATTAACTTTAAAGTGTAAATCTAAACTTACTTCTCAATTAATAACATTTTACTCACCCAAGTACTTTTAAAGGTTTTATTTTTAATGGCCACACAATTGTGCACATTTATAGGTGGCAGTGTGATGTTTTGATACGTGTATGCATTCTGAGATGTTTACCACACACAAGATAGTTAACATATCCATCACTTCACATAGTTATATTTTTGTGTGTATGAGAACATTTAAAATAGAATTTTAACATTTTTAAAATATATAATATACATATTATTCCTAACTATAGTCACCCTACTGGCAAACACAACCCCAGAGCTTACTCCTTCTATTTAACTGTGACTTTGTCAACCAACCTCTCCTCATTTCCCCCACCTCCTTATCCTTCCAGCCCCTGATAAATACTAGTCTACTTTTATGGGATTAGTTCTTGTTCTTTCAGACTCTACGTGTGAGGGAGATTATGCAGTATTTGTCTGTCTGCGACTGGCTTATTTCACTTACCATAAATGCCCTCCAGGTTTGTCCATATTGGCACAACTGATAGGATTGCCTTCTTTTTTTAAATGGCTGAATACTGTTCTACTGTGGATATACACTTGATCTTAGCCAAAAGGTCGAGAAGTGATACTGTGTACTTATATATTACATTTTCTTTATCTACCACCCAAGTATTTTGCAGAGATGAAATCCTCCATCTCAGTATTGATTTGAAGCCTCATTTTTTTTTTCACTGAAGGAGGTTAAGTTTTATAAGCCCATGGAGCAAAGCCCTCAATCTATTTACGTGCTGTACATAAGCACATACAGACATGTGCATACCTACTGTGAACTCATTCAAAAGGAGTTCAGTCCAAAAGAATTGGTCAGAGAAAATTGAGGTCATTTATCCAAAAATCTATTATCACTTTGTTCTTCTGAAGTAAACTGAGTCACAGAACTAGAAAGATGGGCCCCAATTTGATGCAACAATTGATAAATTTATTACACCTGTAGGGGGCTGATACGACAAAGGCAAGCAGCCCCGAATGCTAGGTGAGGAATCCTTTTATACTATTTTTCTTGCATGGTCAGCAAAGCAAGCTAGCGCAATACAGAAGCTGATCATAGCAATGAAGGCAGGGTCGCAGGGGGATACATATTGATTCATAAATCACAAGGTAAATCATAAGTTCATTACTTCATGGTTCATACATGGCTCAGGGGTACAAGGGACGGGCATAGGAGTTGGGTAAGTTTCCAAGGAACTCGGGACGCTTACCCCTCCCTGCTTATCTCTTCTCCCAGAATTTAGCTCCTCCACCCTTGTGGGGGTTGGGGCTGAAACACAAAACACTTCCCCTTTGAAACATTAGGGTTTGGGGGGTTGGTGGCAGGGATAGGGGGCTTGGTGTAGGGGCAGGGGGCTTGGTTGTTACACTTCCATCTATATTTTTCCTCCTTCTCTTCTCTCAGTAAAAGACAAATGCTTTCTTCTTTCCTGTGCAAATCATTCTCTTGTATCTCCTTTGAGAAGATCTCACTTCATCATTTATTTCTTCGTTTTTCTCCCCATTATGTCCAAAGTCGCTTTCTCTACTGACATTTCCCCCTGCACAAATAACAGACTTAAATCTCCCCAGGGGAAAAAAAATCCTACCTTACGTCTTTTGCTATCTAGAGTCATCCTTTTCCCCCCTTTATCACTAAAAGTTTGTTAGAGGGAGGGTGGACGTGCTAAGCCTCCTTATTGACTCCTGTGAAAACTTTTGTGGCTCAGGTTCCTGGTAATCTTCACCTTTTCCAAACCATTTGACAACTTGTTCTTTAACTCTCAGTCTATTTGAAACCCTAACAAACACGTCCCTTCTGAAACTCCTTCCTCTCTAAATTTCTATGATAGCAGTTTTTCAGGGTTTACTATTGCCTCTGGCTTCTTTGTCATCTTTTCTTTTTGGCACTGACTACTCATCCTGTAAAACATTACAGTTCTGTCTTCTCAGACACTGTCTTCTCAGCCTTCTGCCACTCTCTGCGCATGATTCCATCATGAGCGAACTCACGTTCAAGATTCAATCACAATTTTTGAGTCAGAGACTGCAGTTGAAATTTCCTGTGACTGACCACCTTGTTGAGACCCAGACACAGATTCAGACATGTATGTCCATCAGGCATTTCTCCGTAGTTGCTTCGCAGCCATTCCAAATCTAGCACAACCAGACTCCCCGGGCATTTTTTGATCATGTATTCTCCAACATTATTAAGGTACCAAGTCTTAGTTTAGTGGCAACAAGATGACCTTGAGGAAGTTATTATATCCTCCATCTTTAAACCTCAGTTTCTTCATAGCTAACGTGAAAAGAATAGCAATTTCAACAGGCTTTTTATAAGATTTAGAGTCAACTATTATGTAGCCCACGAGCACCAAAGCGAACTGCAGAGAAGGCGCAGTGGAATGAGGCAACACAGACAGTCCTCATTTTGCAGCTGTGGAGCTGAAGAGACGATGAGGTTAAGTAAATTGCTCCAAGTTCCTAGCTAATTTGTGATCAAGCAGGCTTTAAGTGAAGTCAAGGTCCAGACTGGGCTCTTAATTGCCACACTAGCCTGTCTATGAGTACAGCAGGGTTTTATACATAAAGCACATGGCTCTTTAGTACTTATTAGATATTAGCAAAATCACAGAGGTGGGGAGGAGAACTTTGTACACTCTGGAAATACACATTTTTAAAAAGCTCCCTGGTGCATCTCATATTCAACTTGGGTTAAGAACCAACATAGTCGACTCTCACAAGTGTTTGTTCCTTTTATCCAAATGAAAATAATTGAATCAATTTGACCCTGTGAACACCTTCACGAACGCTGTAGCCATTAAGCCTAAAGTACCTGTTAGAGGGGCTGTTAGAAATTCTTGTCGAAGCTGACAATAGAAGAGCAATAATAAAGACATGTATATGGATATTAAAGCCCTCGGTGTTAATATAACCAGGAGATTTCATACATGCACTGTATTGTCATTCGTAATGCACGCTTTTATCCTTAGGAACAAGAGCCCTAAAATATTAGGCTTGTATGTAACCCAGAAAAATAACTTTCCCAAGATCATTTTGCTGCTGGGTAAGATGTTCCATCTGGAATAAAACTGCTTCACTTTACCTTTCCCCATCTACCAAAGAATACACTCTCTCTCCCAGCTATCAACAGTTCTTTGAATCGTTTCTGATATGATTAGACTGGGATAGCTCATCTTCAGTGTCTATGCCCAGAAAAAAAAAACAGACCAAAAGGAAGAAAAAGAGAAAAAAGTAATAAATTCTGTTCTCTCTTTTGTGAGGCTCCATTTTTCATATTACAAGGTTGGATAGATTCTGGACACCCCCATGTGCATGTGTGTGTGTAAGTGTGCACACGTAATATCTTATACTCACCTCCAGTGCAGAATTTACTATTGGGATATAGCTATTTTGTTGTTGTTTGTAAGCAGTAGGATATAATGCTTTCTAACACAAGCAGAATAAGAAGTCATTGGAATGAGTTTAGGGTTGCTCACTAAAATAAACAAATGAGTCTACAGATGCAGGATCCAAATAAGACAGAAGCTGGGGAAGCTATGGAGTTGGTAGCTCATTAGAGGGCCACAGGTGTGAATCATTTCCACTTCTCCTTCCAACTTGGTATTGTTTGATTTGGTTTCAATGTCCTGTGAGAGAATCTCATTTACTTAACCTTCTTCCTACGCCCAGCAATTAGGCAGAGCACCTGTTGATATTTTCACTCAATGGAGCAGACGTGAGTTTTCCACAACTGAAGATGCTGCTAACAAAAAAAAAAGAATGGAATGAGTGAGTGACTCTCCCAAACTATAAAAATCTCCTTTCTTCCTAATGCTAGTTAAATATACCAAAAACAGTGCTGATGGAGAAAATGTAAAAATATATTATATATAATATATATCAATTTTATTCCCCTTGTTAATTAAGATTCTTAAGTCCTTATTGAATATTTCCAAACATCTTTTAAAAATAGATTCTCTTTGTACACTTTTTTTGACAAGTAAAACTTCTATATATTTATGAGATGCAAAATGATGTTTTGACCTATATATAAAGTGAAATAATTATCACAATCGTGCTAATGAACATAGCCATAACTTCACATAGTTATCTTTTTGGTATATGCGGTGAGAACATTTACAATCTAACCCCTTAGCATTTTCAAGTATATAATATGTTATTAATTATATATATAAGTATGCAATATTTATATACTAATATTTTTATTGTATGTGTTTTATAAATATTTTATCCCAGTACATGGGATGGCTTTTCACTGTTGTTTCTTTGTTGTGGAGAAGCTTTTTAGAGTGATGCAAACTCATTTGTTTATGTTTGTTTTTATTTACTGTGATAAATGACCAATGTCCAATGCCATGGAGCTTTCCCCCTATATTTTCTTCTAATAATTTTACAGTTTCAGGTATTATTTTTAACTCTTTAATCCACATCCATTTTTATTTATTTATTTAGAGACAGAGTCTCACTATATCACCCTGGGTAGAGTGCTGTAGCTTCATAGCTCACAGCAACCTCAAACTCTTGGGCTCAAGCAATTCTCCTGCCTCAGCCTCCTGAGTATCTGGGACTACAGGTGCCTGCCACAGTGCCTGGCCATTTTTTGGTTGCAGTTGTCATTGTTGTTTATCAGGCCTGGGCTGGGCTTGAACCCACCAGCTTTGGTGTATGTGGCTGATGCGCTACTGACTGAGCTATGGGCGTTGAGACAATCAACATCCATTTTAAGCTGATTTTTGTATAGAGTGTAAAATAAGGGTATAATTTCATTCTTGTTCAAGTGGATATCTAGTTTTCTCAACATAGTTTATTGCAGAGACAGTCCTTTTCCCACTATGTGTTCTTAACACCTTTGTCAAAGACCATAAATGCAAGAGTTTATTTCTGAGCTCTCAATCCTTTTTCTTTGGTTGGTGCATCTGTTTTTATGCCAAAACCATTCTGTTTTGATTACTATAGTTTTATAGTATAATTTGAGAGCAGGTAGTGTGATTCCTACAGATTTACTCCTTTTTGCTTGAGATTGCTTTGGCTGTTCATATTTTGTGGTTTCATATAAATTTTCTGATTGCTTTTTTATTTCTTTAAAAATTGCTACTGGAATTTTAGATGTTGCATTTGAAGTAAACTGAGTCATGGAGATAGAAAGATGGACCCCAATTTGATGCAATAATTGATAAATTTATTACACCTGCAGGGGGCTGATACCACAAAGGCATGCAGCCCCAAATGCCAGGCGGGCAATTCTTTTATACTGTTTTTCTTGCGTGGTCAGCAAAGCAAGCTAGTGTAATACAGAAGCTAATCATAGCAGTTAAAGCAGGGTCGCAGGGTGGGGGGTACATATTGGTTCATAAATCATAAGATACATCACAAGTTCATTACTTCATGGGTCATAAGTTACATGGTTCATACATAGTTCAGGGGTACAAAGTACAGGCATAAGAGTTGGGTAAGTTTTCAAGGAACTCGGGACTTTCCACCAGGGGGTATTGCACCAGGGGCTTCTTCAAATTATACCCCTCCCTTCCTTCTGTATGCTTATCTCTTCTCCCAAAATTTAGCTCCTCCGCCCTTGTGGGGGCTGGGGCTAAGACACAAAGCACTTCCCCTTTGAAGGGTAAAGGGTTTGTTATATTCTTTAAATTTATGGGTTGGGGGATTAGTAGCAGGGGTAGGGAGCTTGGTGCAGGGACAGGGGGCTTGGTTATTACACATTGAGCCTATAGATCAGTCTAGATAAAATGGGTATTTAAATAATATTCTTTCAATCCATAAACACAGGGTATCTTTCTATTTATATGTGTCTTCTTTAATTACTTTCATTAATGTTTTAGCGTCAAGGTACAGATCTTTCATCTCCTTGGTTTTTTTTTCTTATGTATTTTATTTTGGGGGGTGCAATTGTAAATGGAACTGCTTTTTTGTTTTCTTTATCAGATAGTTTTTTGTTAGTGAATAGAAATAGTACTAATTTTTTATGTTGATTTTGCAGCTTTACTAAATTCGTTTTTATTTCTAACAGTCTTTGGGGGAGGCTTTAGTATTTTCTATACATATAAAGTATCATGTTGTTAAGGAAAAGACATGATATCATATCTTTCTTATTTGAATGCCTATTTTATTTTCTATCTTAATTGCTCTGACTCAAGCTGTCTGTACTACGTTGAACAGAGTGACAAGAAAGCATTCTTGCTGTCTTTCATGTTCATAGAGGAAAAGTTTTCAGCTTTTCACTATTGTATACAATGTTAGCAGTGATTTGTAATATATATGCTTTATTGTGTTAAGGTATGTTCCTGCTATAGCTAATTCATTGGGAGTTTCTTTTAATCAAAAAGGTGGTTGAATTTTGTCTAATGTTTTTTCTGCATCTATTGAAATGATCATAGTTTTTATTGTTCCTTCTTTTAATCACATGTATTGATTTGTGTATGTTGAACCATCCTTGCATATCAGGGATAAATTCTACTTGATTTTTGTCTATGACAGTTAAGGCACTCTTGTATGCTGTTTGCTGGTTTTTCTTGAGGACTTTGGCATCTATGTTCATCAGTGATATTAACCTGTAATTCCATATCTTGTAGACTGGCTTTCATATCAGAGTAATTCTGACTTCATAAAATGAGCTTAGAAGTGAGCTTGAAGTGTTGCCTCCTTTTCATTTTTTATAGATGAGTTTGAGAAAGATTGGTATAATAGTTTAAGTATTTGATAGGATTCACCAGGCTAGTTATCAGGTTTTAGGCTTTTCTTTGTTGGAGGATTTATGACTGCTGAGTCAATCTTCTTACCCCTTATATGTCTGTTCCTGTTTTCTATTTTTCTTCATAATTCTGTCTTGATAGATTGCATGTTCTAGGACTTTATACTTTTCTTTTTGCTTACCTAATTAGCCAGCATATAATTGTTTATAGCAGTCTCTTATTTTCCTATGTATTTGTGTGGTATCACTAATAGTATCTCCTTTTTCATATGTAATTTTGTTTGAATCTTCTCTTTCTTTTCTTATTTACTCTAAGGATTTGTAAATTGTATTTACTTTTTCAGAAAAAATTATTAGTTTATTGATCTTTTCTATTTTATTTTAGTCTCTATTTCATGAATTTCTTCTATAACCTTTATTATTTTCTTGCTTCTGCTAATATTCGGCTTCTTGTGTTTTACTTTTTCTAGTTTCTTGAGGTATAAAGTTAGGTTTTTATTTGAGACCTGCCTTAATTCTTTATAGTAGGCCTTTAACACTACACAAATATCTCTTTAAAATGGTTTTTACTTAATCTCATAATTTTTGGCATGCTGTGTTTCCATTTTCGCTTGTCTCAGATATTTCAAAATTTTCTTTTTGAGTTTTTCTTTGACTCATTGTATCTTTATGGGTGTTTTGCTTGATTTCCATGTATTTGTGAATTTTTCCTCTGTAACTGATTTGCAGTTTTATAACATTATTACTAGAAAACACACTTAGTATAATTTAACTCTTCTTAAATTTGTTAAATATTCTTTTGGGCTAACATATTACATATCTTGGATAATGTTTAATGTATGCTTGAAAAGAATTTGTTCCTGCTGCTGGTAGATGGGATGTTATGTATATGCCTGTTACATTCATTTGGTCTAAGTTTGTTTCCTTATTGCTTTTCTGAACGATCCATTCACCTACCGTTATTGTATTGTTCTCTATTTCTCCTTTCAGATTTGTTATTTTTGTTTTAGGTGCTCTAATTGCTATATCCTCTTGATAAATTGACCCCTTTACTATTTTATGATGACTTTGTTTCTTCTGGCCATTTTGACTTGAAGTCTATTTTGTTTGGTAGAAATGTAGTTGTCCTTGCTCCATTTGTGTCCATATTATGGAATATCTTTCTTCATCTCTTCACTTTCTGCTTCTGTTTGTTCTAGGTAAAGTGAGTCTCTTGCAGATAGCATATGGTTGGATATTGTTTTTTATAATCCATTTAGCCACTCCACACCTTTTGATTGGATATAATCCCTTTACATTCTAGATCATTAATGATAGATAAGGACTTACTATTGGCATTCTGTTGATTGTTTTCTGACTTTTCTGCAGTTCCCTTCTTGCATTCTTTTTTGCAATTCCTTTATTCCATTCTGTTGGAAATGCTCTTCTCTTTGTGATTTGATGTGTTAGGTTTATTTATTTATTTATTTATTTTAATACTGACATACTTTGATTCCTTTCCCTTTATTGTTTGTGTATCTACTACAGGTTATTTTCCCTTTGGTTACCATGAGGATTAACTAAAACTTCTTACAGATATGCTAATTCATTTTAAGCTGATAACAACTTACTTAGGATGCAAACAAAACTCTATCATGACTTTAACTTTTCCCTCTATATTTTATGTTATGGAAGTCATAATTCATATCTTTCGTATATCATGTATTCATTAACAAATTATTGTAGCTGTTGTTTTAATAGTTTTGTCTTTTAACTTTTACAGTAGAGTTAAAAGTGATTCATGCTCCACCACAGCAGTAATAGAGTATTTTAAATTGACTACATTCTTGTCTTTACAATGTGTTTTATAGTTATGTTTTTATGTTGTTAGTTAGTTTCCTTTTATTTCAACTTAAAAACTCCCTTAGCATTTCTTGTAAAGGATGCAAGGTTATGCATGATAACCTTGCAGAGCTTTTTGTTTGAAAAATCTTTCTCTTTCTTTCATTTCTGAAGGATAGATTTTCCAGGTTTCCCCTTTCAGCACTTTGAATATATTATCCCACCCTCTCTTGGCCTGATAGTTTTTTGCTGAGGAACATGATCATAGTCTTATGGGGGTTCTCTTACATGTAACAAGTTATTTTTTTTCTTGCTGCCTTCAAAATTTTCTCGTCTTTGACTTTTTTTTTTTAAGACAGATTCTTGCTCTGTTATCCAGGCTACAATACAGTTACCTGACCATGGGTTACTGTAACCTCGGTCTTCTGAGTTCAAGCAGTCTTCCTGCCTCAGCCTCCTGATTTGTTGGGACTACAGATGCGTATCACCACACCCAGCTAGTTTGTATTCATTCATTCATTCATTCCTTTTGTAGAGATGGGATCTTGGCATGTTGCCCAGGCTGGTCTCAAATTCCTAGCCTCAAGCAATCTTCTCCCCTTGGCCTTCCAAAGGGCTGAGATTATAGGCACGAGGCACTGTGCCTAGTGTGTCTTTGACTTTTGAATAATTTGATTGCAATGTCTGTTGGTGAAAATCTTTTTATGTTTGGGTTTCATAGATTGCATGCTCATTTTCTACTCCAAATTTGGTCCTGTCATTATTTCTTTTTTTGTCTTTTTTTGTAGAGACAAAGTCTCACTTTATTGCCCTCGGTAGAGTGCCGTGGCATCACACAGCTCACAGCAACCTGCAACTCTTGGGCTTAGGCGATTCTCTTGCCTCAGCCTCCCGAGTAGCTGGGACTACAGGCGCCCACTACGATGCCCAGCTATTTTTGCTGTTGTTGTTGCAGTATGACTGGGGCCAGGTTTGAACCCGCCACCCTTGGTATATGGGACTAGCACCCTACTCACTGAGCCACAGGTGCCACCCTCTCATTATTTCTTTACAGAATCTTTCTCTCTCCTTCTCCTTCTCTGTTCTTTCTGAAAATTCCTTTATTTATATATTGGTTTCTTGATACTATCCCATAAGTCTTCTGGGCTTTCTTTATTCCTTTTCATTTCATTTATTTTTCTTTTTGTCCGAAAAGTAATTCAGAATAATTCAAGTAATTTCAAAGGATTTGTCTCCGTCCTTTTTTGTGCTTCTATAATAGTATATTGGAAACTGGGCAATTGATAAAGAATAGAAATTTATCATAGTTCTGGAGGCTGAGAAGTCCAACATCAAACTAACACCAGGTTTGGTGTCTGGTAATGTTTCTAATATGGTGCTGTTACTGCTACACCTTCCAGAAAGGAGAAATATAGTTCCTCACACAGCCAAAGAGTAAAAAAGCAAGAGGACAGAACCCATTTCCCAAAATCCTTTAGAGAGGTACTCAGCCCACCCATGAGGACAGATCACTTGTGGCCTAATAAGCCCTAACAGTCCCACCTCTTAATACTGCATGGATGGTAATTAAGTTTCAACATGGGGCCTTTCAGGTCTTAGCATATGTCTTCTGGCTCATTGGTTGTTTCCTCAGCTTGACTGAGTCTGCTGTCAAACTCTATGACAGCAGAGTTTTTCAGTTCAGGTCAGTTCACTGTGTTCTTTAGCTCTAGAATCTCTATGTTTTGTTTGTTTGTTTGTTTTTATGATTTCTATCTCTTTGAGGAACTCCTCATTTTGTTTATTCCCTATTTTCCTGATATTGTTTGTTGTATATTTCTGTTCTCTTGTAGATTACTGTCTTAAAGACAATTACTGAAAATTTTTTATTAGGGAGTTTGTATTCCTTTCCTTATGGCCACTCTCTGGTGTTTATTTGTGCCTTTGGTTGTGTCATGTTTCCTTAATTATTTCTAATCTTTGTAGCCTTATGTTAGTGAGGCCTGCGAATTTCAAAAGCTAGGTACCTCTTTTCAGTCTTCTGGAAACCCCCTCATCAGTCAGCCACTCCAGAGATTCTCAGCAGCCATCTGGTAGAGCTTACTGATAGGTTTGCTGCTGAAGTCTTTAGGGAGGCTAACCTGGTTCCTAAGGCAATGATTATGCTGGCCTGGATCCTGGGTCCATGAAGTTGAATCTGGAGCCAGTCTCTATGGGGAACTGTATTTATGAGCCATCTTGTAGCTAGTTGTGACCTGGAGGTTTGGAGGCAAGGAGAAGGGGGGCTGGCTTTGAGCAAGGGCAGGCTTATAAGCTAGGTCTGTGGGTGCTGGTTTGGGGCCTGGGGCTGTAGAGCAGGGGTCCTCAAACTACGACCCATGGGCCACCTGCGGTCCACCGCCGACATTTATCCTGCCCGTCAGGTGTTTTTGCCACTGCTGCCTGTCTTGCTTAGCAGCCAATTTGTCCCGGGACACAGTATGCATGTGTGGAATGTGCATCACACCCTCCGACTCCCCTCCTTCTCTCTGTCTCTTGACTCCTCCTCTCAGTCTTGGGTGAGACTGAGACTCGTGATCGGAGGAGTATGAGCTTGCCTGTGCAAAGCCTGCTATTGCCTGAGGACTGAGGTAAGAACAAGTTAGGATTTATTTTTTTTTTTTGAAGTTAGGAGGTCTATTTTTTTTTTTTTTTTTGCAGTTAGTAGGACCTTTTTTGGGGGGCCTTTTTTTTCTGAAGTTAGGAAGTTTTTTTTTTTCTTTGCACACAGGTGGTGCTTTTTTTTTTTTTCATTTTAAATATTGTATTTGTATTTGTTCTCATTTTTTTTTTTTTTGCAGTTTTTGGTCGGGGCTGGGTTTGAACCCACCACCTCTGGTATATGGGGTGGGCACCATACTCCTTTGAGCCATAGGCACTGCCCCTGTTTTGTTTTTTTACTTCAAAATAAAATATGTGCAATGTGCATAGGAATTTGTTCATAGTTTTTTTTTAAACTATAGTTCAGTTCTCAAATGGTCTGAGGACAGTGAACTGGCCCCCTGTTTGAAAAGTTTGAGGACTCCTGTTGTAAAGGATAGACTAGTGCTGAGTCACATCGTGTGGGCCTGGTACTGTGTTCCCCAGCAATGGCAGGTATTCACTTCACTCTCCTTCTCCCAGATGAAGGGTATCTTCATTGCACCACCTGGATCCAAGGGACAGCTGATGTGGATAATGTGAAACTGTCTTTGCTACCCTCTTCAATGCATGTTTTCTCAGTTTTCTGTTCCACCAAACCAATCTAATCTATCCCCTGGATTCTTTCACTCTTTGAATCTATTTTCATGGATAGATAGTTGTTAAAATTTACATTTCTTCAAGGGGACCTGTGCTAGGAAGTTCTGTTCCTCCCTCTTGCTGCCGTCATTCCCTCCAAATAGCTTTTAATAGGTTTTTTGTTTTTGTTTTTTTTTTAGAGACAGAGTTTCACTTTGTCACCCTCTGTAGAGGCTGTAGCATCACAGCTCACAGCAACCTCCAACTCCTGGGCTTAGGCAATTCTCTTGCCTCAGCCTCCTGAGTAGCTGGGACCACAGGTGCCTGCCACAACGCCTGGCTATTTTTTGTTGCAGTTTGGTAGGGGCCAGGTTTGAACCTGCCACCTTTGGTATATGGGACCAGCGCCCTACTCACTAAGCCACAGGTGCCACCCAGGATATTTTTATTATAATACACAAATGAATTATTCTATGGTTTATTCCTTTTTAGATAATTTAATTAGTTTTTAATGCCTCTAAAGGGTCTTAGAACTTTCTAGTCACTATGGGGAAATATATTTTTACTTCTTTATGTCTGTTCTCCTTTTGAACATATGATTTTCTTGACAATCAGAAAACTGTAGTTATCAGCCCACCTTGTAGCTAATTATGTCCTTGAGACTGTGTTCTGGCCAAGAGGGCATGGGAAACAGTAATATGTGCAACTTCTGGAATTTCTTTTTAATGAATGATATTTGGTCTTTATTCTGCCTTTTGTGAGCTGGAGCCACATCTTGGAACATGAAGTGGAGGGATCCGTCCTAGAGATAAAAGAGCAGAAACACAAATGTTACTGCTCTGTACAAGTATGACTACAGAGCTACCATCAGTCCTAAAATATTTACATCAAGACTTCTAAGTGAGAGAGAAATAAATGCCTATATTGTTTAAACCATTGTTATTTTGAGTATTTGTTACATATAACTATGCATACTAAGCAATGCATACTTAGCATTCCTATTTCCAGGATAATATAACATATGCATTTATACACATATTAGAAAGAACATGGAACAAATGGTATTGATTCCAAAACCATAATACAAAATTCAGTCTAATTTATTCTTTGTAACAACATGTGTGAGTCTGTCTATATGTAAGTGAGTGTGAGTTACTGTATTTATATTTTCTAAGCCTGTACCCAAGACTGTTTTGGAATCATAGATGGCAGATCTGGAGATTAGCATTAACATTTTTGAACTGTAGTGTTTCTGTTCCTTCAGAATTATATTTTAAAGCTCACTGCTCCTTTGAGATGAAAGATTGTCTTAATAAACTCTCTATTTCTGAAGATAGAATTACAATCCTAGATTTTGTTACAGAATTTTAACTCAATGACGGAAAGACTGCTCTGCATAATAATATTTAAGTGATCTTCAGTTTAGGTGAAATTGCATCCATGGAGATTATGTTTCACTAGAGGAAAGGTTTCTAAACATGAAGGTATGTGTGCCCTTGTTTAATCAATTACTGTCTAGAGACTTAGAAGAAGCCTGATGATAACAAGAAAAACACGGAAGCCAATATTCCTCTTGTGGTGATAGAGAGCTACCAAAGACAACAAGAGTGAGAATGTTGAAGCTCAATCCAGACTATTCCGGTAAAGACATTTTTCTAGATCAGGGGTTGGCAAATGATGACTGGTTGGCCAAATCTAATCCACAGCCTGTTTTTTGTTTTTTTGTTTTTTGTTTTTTTTTGCAAACCATACATCTGGTGAGCTCAGATTCCAAATGTATAAGAAACTCAAATAATTCAAAGACAAGAAAACAACAGGACTTAAAAACAGACAAAGGATCTGAACATGCCCTTCTCAAAAGAAGACATACAAACTGTCCCAGTAGATTCATTAAAATACTCTGCATTACTAATTATTAAGAAAATATAAATTAAAGCCACAATGACGTGTCACATTGTACCTGTTAGAATGGCTTTTATCAAAAATGTAGCAGGTGAGTGTTGGCAAGTATATATAGAAAAAAAAAACCTTTGTATACTGTTATTGGGAATGTAAATTAGTATGCCATAATGAAAGTGGTATGGAGGTTCCTCCAAAAACTAAAAATAGGACTACTGTGTGATCTACCAATACCATTTCTAGGAGTATACTCAAAAAATCAAAATTAATACGTCAGGGGGATATATACATTGTCATTTATACTGTAATATCATTCAGAGTGATCAGGAAACAGAATTAACCTAAGTGTCCATCTGTCAGATGAATAAATAAAAAAATTATATATATGTATAATAGAATATTATTCAGACTTTAAAAAAGGATAAATCTAGAGGACATTATGCTAAATGAAATAAAGTCAAGCCCAGAAAGACAAATACAGTAGTTCCCCCTACCTGCAGTTTGCTTCCTGCCGTTTCAGTAACCCAAGGTTAACTGTGGCCTGAAAGTATTAAATGGAAAATTCCAGAAATAAATAGTTCCTAAGTTTTAAATTGAATGCTATTCTGAGTAGCATGGTGAAATCTCATGTCATCCTGCCTGGGATGTGAATCATCCCTTTGTCCAACGTACGTCTCCTGTATATGTTACTTACTTATTAGTGACTTAGTAGGCATCTCAGTTACTAGACCTAAAAAACTTACTAGATATAGAGGTCAGCATTGTCCATGGTTTCAGACATCCACTGAGGGTCTTAGAATATATTTCCTGTAGATAAGGGAGGACTACTGTGCTGTATGATCTCATTCATATGTGGAATGTGAAAAAAGAATGGTGGTTACTGGGATGGATGAAGGGGGTGGAAGCCTGAGGGAATGGGGTTCTACTTCTTAAACTGAACAAAGTTTCAGGTAGACAGTAGTAATAAGTTGCAAGATCTTTTGCATAGTAGAGTGACCACCGTCAATGATAGTATATGATCTATTTCAAAATACCGAAGTACGCCGGCGCCTGTGGCTCAAAGGAGTAGGGCTCCAGCCCCATATGCTGGAGGTGGTGGGTTCAAACCTGGGCCCGGCCAAAATACCCAAGAACAAAAATTTCAAATTTCAAAGTTACTTAAGTGAGGTGATAGCTCACTTTGCTTGAATGGTTTAATCATTCCACGTTGTATCTATGTGTGAATGTATCACGTTGTATGCCAGATTTATAATACATTATAGTTTGTCAATTAAAAGTAATACTAAATTTTAAAAAGCAGCAGCAGAAACAGCAGCAGCAAGAGAGATGCATGTGATCCATGATGCCTGAGATATTTGCTTCCTACTCCTTTACCAACAAATCTGCTAGTCATTCAGACTCTATAACCACAATAATCTGAAATACACTGAACTTAGTGTGCATTTATAAAGATTGTCCTTGGATACAATCAAATCACAATGTTTGTTAAATAAATGAATTAATCAGTGGAGGAGTTATAATTTTTTCAGTGGCAATAGACAATGGACTTCATATCATTCATTCACTGGTGTGCACCAGATCTGATAACTGAGATGCCTACTAAGTGACTAATGATTTGATGTGTAGTATGGTGAAAGTAATGAAAATAAGACATATTTGGGAGTGGAGGGAGTTGTTCTGTTTACCTTTAAAGCTATAGGATAGAGTTTGTATCATTTCATCTAATAGCATTGTTTTAGAGTTTGTATTCTCATTAGTGCTTGGTACTGTGACTCTAACAAACTCAGATTGGTAAATTCACTTGCCATTTTGCAGTGCCCAGTACATAACATATTTTAATGTTGGTTCAATAGATAAATGAATACATATTTAATACTGTTGTCATAAACATCACTCGAAGGCTACTGGTTTTCCTTTCTAATAAAGTATTAACCTGAGGACTGAGTCATTTTATGTCAGATAATTCTTTTCTCTTGTCTTCATCTAACAAATAACTTTCTCATATATTTTCTTCATCTCAAAATCCTGTGAAAAATACAACAAAAATCAATTATAATTGACTTAAAAAATAATTTGTCTCGTGTGTGAGCCATAAGACTTGTGCAGGTTAAAGGAAAAATGTCTACAGGTGATCAAGAGGTTAGAACAGACCATAGGTGTTGGCATTTCTTGGGATGATAACGAGGCACATGTTGGCTTTTCCTTCTTTGGTACAATTGTTTAGTGTACATTGCTTTTTTGAGATTGATTTCAATAGATGATGCAATGCAAACCCCAGTCTCCTGGGCAGGCTTTGTTCACAAACTTTTCATTTGTGATAAGCTTTAAATACTCATGATTCCTTTTCCCTTTCTAATGGTACTTCCCACTTTAATCTATAAAGTAAAGGGAGGCTGCACCTGGAATGGAATTTAAATAGCTTTTTTTTTTTTTGCTATGACCAAAGCATTCCCTAAGAGATAGTTCAGTCAATTTCAGGAGTTTGAGCCTAAAGGAGTACTGTCTTCAGAGTAAGGTCAAGACAGAGGAAAAAGAAACATCACAGATGTGCACTGCTCTGCTGTCCAGATCAAGTCTTTGAACATTTTCTTCTCTTCATCAAAGAACAGCCAGGAAGGCAACATATAGAAAATAAAATCCATGAGACTTTGGCAAATGTTATGAGAAATGAAGATTAGGATCAAAAGTTTAAAAGGACAATCTTGGCTTAAAAGAAAAATACAAAAAAAATCTTTTAATGTCTCTATAGCATATGAGAAGGTGTTTAAATTCTTTGGTGTTTGTCTATGGACACCTGAGTGACACTTGTATCATGAGAGTTCAGCATAACAGAAACATATATGACTGATGTGAATCATTTATAGGCAGCTGTTCAAATAAAGTCAGTGGCAAATATAGCTTACAGGGAAAAGAAAAAGAATTAAAACTGACTCTCTAAAGAGAAATTAGTGTAATTTTTCTTTTAATTTTGAAGATTTGGTCAGTTGAAATCTATATAATTAAAGGCCACAGATAATCATAGTAATAAATAAGATAAAAATGACACTTCTTCGGTCATTCAACAAACACTAAATATTTCTTATCAACTAAGAACTGAACTAAATGTAAAAGATAAAGAGATGAAAATAAAAAACAATTTTCCACTTTCAAAGAGTTAAAAACATAATAATATGGAGATGGAAATCTAAAGATACAAGTTTCCTTCGCAAGAGCTAAACTTTTTCCCCTTATTATGAGTCTCTGAAAAAAAGTACCATTTCATATTATTGAATTAACCAATTTGCGTGTATGCAATTAATTTTGCATTCATCTATCAATACAATGAATAGATATTTTGTGTGGGAATTACTCGAAGTTGGGAAATAAGCAAAGATGAGGAAGACATTTCTTAACAAAATATTTAATGAAAGATGCCATTATATTACCAATAATACTACTAAAAATATCTAACATGCCAATTTTTATTATGTTTTACTTATTTATCTCATTTAATCTTTGTAACAACATTGTGACATAAATACAACTATTCTCTCCATCTTACAACTGATAAAACTGAGGCAAAAGGAAGTTAACTGGTACAAAATCATGATGGAGGGTGATTTTAATAGCTCTACATCTGATCTTAATCACTACATCCTTAGGAATTTAGTTGAGGGAGTGGTTGTTTCTGATGAGATGATAGGAAAAAGGCTTTATGAGGAGTTATCATTAACATAGGCTTATGAAAATATCTAGAATTTTATATTTCCAGCTAGGAAGAAATAGGTTATAGCAGACCACCCTCCCACTGAAAGCAAAAATAAAAGCTAGATAAAAATTTAAAACTGTTTGAACACACCAGAAAGTTATCAAGGCAACCAAACTTGGAGACCCAGGATTCCAGAGAGAAGGAAAACTTAAGTGTGTTGTTCTTGGCAGCTTTTCCTTTTGAGTCACTAGTTACTGCATATGCCATGTGGGTAGAAAGGCTGCGAAGCTAAAAGAAGACAGACGCTAACAGGCATAGAATTTCAGTGCCGTTTGGAGATTACAACATGGAAGGCAGATCCTAGCGAGGAGAAAGACCACAACAAACCTTGGGCATTCAGTGAGACTCCCTGAAGGAGCATATACTAGAAATAAGAAGAATCAGAAGATCACGTCTGAAACTCATTATAAATGGCTCAACCCCTGATTGAATTAGGGTAATCTGCTTCTACCAGTGATTTTCAACCAGTGTGCTGCAAAAACTTTTAAAGATCATTAATTATTTTTGAAAGAATTTCAAAGCACAGTAAGTGTATTCTTTTCTTTACTTTTTTTTTTTTTTTGATTAACATAAGTGTGCTGTGGAATTTCAACTATAGGTTCAAGTATGCCACGAAATAGAAAAGGTTAAAAAAAACACTGGTCTACACTAACTGGCTACCAAAGGTGTATAAGACAGAGGGTTAATGATTCTGAAAAATAAGTCAGCTTAAAAATATCCAAAAAGGAAGGTGGCGCCTGTTGCTCAAAGGAGTAGGGCGCCGGCCCCATATGCCAGAGGTGGAGGGTTCAAACCCAGCCCTGGCCAAAAACTACAAAAAAAAAAAAAAAAAAATCGAAAAAGGGGTTGACAATACAGAAAGCACTAAAGAGATGTGTAATACACAGAAAGTCTATATATGTAAAAGACTCTGGGGACTGCAAGAAAGACCTGAATAAAGGTAAAAAAATCGCCCAAAATTTTTAGAAGAAATTAAGCCACAGGTTGATGAATAAACACTATGAAGTCCAAGCAGGATGAGAACAAGTAACTCACACTCAGGCATGTTACAGTAAAGGAAGTGAAAAATAATGACAAAGAGAAAAATTCTGAAAGGACAATTTCATTTCATTATTTTTGTTTTGTTTTGTTTTTATTAAGTCATGACTGTGTACGTTCATGGATTTATGGGGCTCAGTGTACTGGTTTGAAACACATCCATCGCAATTTAAAGGAACAATTTTACAATTCTTAACTTACTTCTTAACAAAAACAATGGAAATCAGAAGAGACTGACATGGCAACTTAAAAATACTGAAAACAAATTAGTTAACTATACTAGAATTCATCAATTAGTGGAAATGTTATTTAAGTATGAGGGCAAAAGATTTTTCCATATAAACAAAAAAACAGGTACAAAATATCAATACTAATAATGTACGGTGACATTTAATCAAATCAAAATATATGAAAGAATAGCACAAAAATAGAAGGGGATAATTAAAGAATTATTAAAGATAATTAAATTATTAAGATAATTAAAGAATGTTTTATCATTCTTGCCTTGTCTAGAAATGCTAACTCACATGAATGAAATTTAAGAAGTGAAAGATTCACGGAAGAACCATCAAAAAGACAAATAAAACAAAATAAATTTTATGAGTGAATTAATGTATAACATAAAATTTAATGAAAAGGAAAATATGATAAAAAATACTTAACAAGCCCAAAAGAAGAAAGAAAATGAAAGACAAAAAGACTGAGAACTTTGGAATAAATAGAAAATGATGATTTAAACCCATTCTTTATTAACTAATAATAGTTATTAAATTATCCATTTGATTCTGCAATTAATAGTCAATGATTGTGATAATGAACAACTACTGTCAATTATATGCTATTTAGAAGACACAAAAACTTAAATATAAGATCTTATAATATTGTAAAATTAAATAAAAGGAAAAAAATTATAACACTGAAAGGATAAACAAAAGAAATTTTATGTAACTATGCTAATATTAGAAATAGTAAACTTACCTTCCATTTAACCCTATAATTCCTTTACTAGGTATATACCCTGAAGACCAAAAATCACACTACAACAAAGACATCTGTACCAGAATGTTTATTGCAGCCCAGTTAGTAATTGCTAAGTCATGGAAGAAGCCCAATTGCCCATCGACCCACGAATGGATTAATAAACTGTGGTACATGTACACCATGGAATACTATGCAGCCTTAAAGAAAGATGAAGACTTTACCTCTTTCATGTTTACATGGATGGAGCTGGAACCTATTCTTCCTAGCAAAGCATCTCAAGAATGGAAGAAAAAACATCCAATGTACTTAGCCCTACAGTGAAGCTAATTTAAAGGTTTCATATGAAGGCTATAACCCAACTATAGCACAAGAATATGGGGAGGGAGGGCAATTGGTGGGGCCACGCCTATGGTGCATCTTAGAGGGGTCCAGGCAGAACTTACTAAATGCAGAATTCAAATGTCTTCATACAATAACTAAGAACATGCCATGAGGGCTACGTTGAGCATTTTGATGAAAACATTTCAGATTGTATATGAAACCAACACATTGTGCCCCTTGACTGCACTAGTGTATGCAGCTATGATTTAATTAAAAAAAAAAAAAAAGAGGCTTAGGGAGGCAATGAGAAAACACACACAATTAACACCTGACTCCATAGAGGGTCAGATTATTTTAAAAGACAAATTTATCACTCAAGGGGCTCCAGACATTCAAAGAAAACTCCAGAAATTGGATCTAGGCCCAAACCATAACCTGGAGAATCTTCTTAAAATGGCCACTATGGTCTTTTATAACCGAGACCTGGAGAGAAAGGAGGAAAAAGAGAGAAAGGAACAGAAAAGAATGACAGCTCTAGTAATGGCACTCCAACAAACGAGCAACTTTCAGAGGCAGAGGGAAACCAGAGGAGCTAAAAACAAATGCTTCCAATGTGGTCAGACTGGCCACTTCAGAAAAGACTGCCCCCAGAAGCACCACTGGCTGGGCAAGCCACCTGGCCCCTGTCCAGAATGCAAGGGTAACCACTGGAGGGTGGCCTGTCCCTGGAGGCGAAGTCCTCCTGGGACAGTGACCCCATCGGAGCCCAAAGTGGACTGAGGGTTCCTGGGGCAAATTCTCATGGCTCCAGCTTGTGTCATCATCCCTCAAGAGCCCCAGGTTTGCCTTATAGTGGAACACCAGGAGATAAAATTTCTTTTGGACACTGGAGCAATCTTTTCTGTACTTCTCTCTAACCCTGGTCTTTTTTCTCCCAAATCCATAACTATACAGGGGGTGTCTGGAAAGCCAGTTACCAAATTTTTCTCCCAGCATTTAGGCTGCAATTGGGATGACTTGCTGTTCTCTCATGCCTCCCTAACCATGCCTGAACGTCCTGCTCCCCTTTTGGGGAGGGACATACTAACTGAAACAGGAGATCTAGTCATGATCAAAACTCTCCCCGCTAATTCACCTTCCCTAACCCCAACTTGGGAAGTCCCCTTTCCTGTTATCTTGTCTTCTTCTACAGCTATTAAAGTTATAGGAGTCGATTCCTGCATACACCATTCACAAGTAAAATCCTGGAACCCTCTATCTTCTACGGAGGCCGACAACAAAGACAGCCAACCACAGACCACCTACACTTGTGAGCCAAAAGAAAGTTTGAAGTTATCATTTAGGAAACAGCAAGAAAAATCCTAATATGGTTTTCTATTAGCAACACTGAATAAGTGCTTCTGACCTGATGCTGTTCTATCTTTGCCTATTACTGATTATACTAATCAGATTTATGTTTTCCAGAAATGTTATCAAGCCACATGCAATAAAGATGGTTCCAGTTCATGAACCTCTGTATCACTCTCCCTCCGGAGAAACCCTAACTGCCCCCTTCTATCATCGCCCGATTCAGCAAGAAGCAGTTAGATTGAGTCTTTGCCCTTTTTCCCTAACAGCAGTTAGAGTTTCTACTTGGAGAGAGAGAATTGATGCAGGATATTTGGCGCCCTAGCCAGCTCAGTGGAGCTGGCGGACTTGCCACCTCCTCCTTGGTGGTATCGGTGCTGCGGCGGCCAGCTGAAGAACCAGCGGGCTGGATGACAGGCAAGCAGGGGGACCTCCAACCCCCACCGGAGGCTCCAATAGCCAAAAAGGCTGGACAACTGCTCTCAGAGACACCTGTGCCTTGGTGTCTTCTTCACTTTACACTTAAGACTAAATGTGGAACCTCCATTTCCTATGCCTAGGTCAATTTCATGTGAATTTCCTAGGCCTCAATTCCATGAATGGACTGTGTCCATTCATTGATACATTCATTCACTTTGCCCAGGCAAAAATAATAATAATAATAACTATACTAGTTTTACTATAGTCTCTGGGGTTTTCTAGTATAAAATATAGTATAAGGTGAAAGAGTTTTATTTCTTCTTTCCTAATGTTTGTAGCAACTATTTTATTTCCTTGTGTTTTTGTCTTCACTAAAACCTTCCTGACTAGGTTAAATTATGAAAGAACTAGCAGGCTTCCTATATAGTTCCTTATTTTAATTGAATGTTTTTTTTCTCTATTTAGAATAACATTTACTACCAGTTCTCAGTTGTTGAAATTGTAGTTGTTGTCTTTATACTTGGTCTTAATCTACTAATATTTAAGTAGTTTTATCTAGTCTCCATTTCTTTGGGTTGCTATTAGAAATTGCTACTGAATTTTATCAAATGCTTTGGCATTCGTGGTTATGATCATTCAGATTTTCTCCTTTTTTGTTACATGGGTCACTACAAACATTTCGAAACAGACTGTGTTATGGTCCCTTATTTCATTTCCAAGAAACATATCAACAGTGTCCTTTCTGACCACACATGCAAGTTTCAACTTGCTCAGCTTATCAGTGTTGCTGGGAGGGCTTCATTTGCTTCTATCCACACAGATTTTATGTTTATTTTTTTGATTTTTATGTATATCAAAACTTTTGTAATGACCCATGTAACATAACAGATAATGCTTTCACATATTTCAGTGATGTTGAACAAAAGCTTAATAGAAAACAACTCTCCTTCAAATACATTATTCTTTTTTTTTTTTTTTTTTTGTAGTTTTTGGCCAGGACCGGGTTTGAACCTACTACCTCTGGTATATGGGGCTGGTGCCCTACTCCTTTGAATCACGGGCACTGCCCTACATTATTCTTTTGATACATTATTGGAACCTATTGGCTAATTTTTAGAATTTTTGCATTTACATTAATGAATGCAGTTGTTTTATAGTTTTGTTAAATAGATCGTTGACACAGAAGAAACCTGAAAGATAATTTAAAAGATTGTCATTGACAAAGCCATCAGGAACTGGTGTGTTTATAGCTGCATTTTAACTAACCTTTCAATAATAGACAATTGCACTGTTTTCTAACCCAGTGGTTTTCAAACTCTGGTGTGAATTAGAATCATCTACAAAAGTCTGTGGCGGGGGGAGAGGGGGAAGAGTGAGAGAGAGAAACAGATGCTGGCCCCTACCATGCTTCAACAAGTATGGGTCTCTGTACTCTTTTTTTTTTTTAACTTTTGTTATTATTTTTACATATACAGGTGTTTATTAGGTTTCTACTTTTTGCCTTCACAGAATTAAAAAGGCTTAAATTTTAATAACAATAACAGTGTTTAAGATAAGGACTAGAAACAAAAACCTCAAAAAGAAAGAAAGAAATTAAATACATTCAGAAAAGAAATCAGATGATTACTGCATCAAAATATTAAGCAATATTAGTAATAATGATGCAAAGAAAGTAACATTCATATTGTCAAATAAGAGTATGTCTATTATAGAATGCTTTAACTCTGAGGCTCAGTATGGGTCCCTGTATTCTTCACTGTCATTATCAGGTGATTCTGACACAGACCAACGTAGGAGACTATTGTTCTACAATGTTAAGAAAGCTGCCCATTTATTTTTAAAACCAAAACTAAAACCTGACAAAACTAGAGCATTTTCATCTTTTCAAACAATAAAGCAGATCATTTTTATTCCCTCGCTTAAAACTTTTGAATAGTTTTACTTCATCGTCCTAGAACAAAACCCAAATTCCGTATCCTGGCCTATGGGATGCTGCATAACTGGGCGAGGCATGTTCCTCTGACGTCATTTTGCTCCCCCACCACCACTTTCCTCTGCTCAGAGGCAGTCAGCTCCGCCTCCTGCAAGGTTTTTGCGGTTTCCTCCTCCTGGAGGACCCTTCCTCCAGATGTTGACATGCTCACTTCTTGACAGTCCAGTATCAGCCTAAGGACAAGCAAGTCCTACCCTGACTACAGTCCTAAAGTAGTTTCCAAACTCTATTACATTCCTCAGCTGTGCTTAGGGTGCTTCCCACTACTGGGCATATTCTTGTTGTATATGCCAGCCCATTTGTTAAATATCTCTCTCCCTCCCCCAACTCCCCACAGAATATAACTGCCATAATAGCAAGAAATCCATGTGTTTTATTTACCACTGAACTCCCAACACCTAGAATAATACCTGACACCCTGAGTGAGTATATTCCCTTATTAGTCTGCAGGCTTCTGGAAGACACAACTTAGTCTGTTTCCTTCTGGTATGAAGCATGTGATCAGGACATATCTGCTGAATGAAGAAATGAATGCTTGCTGGTTCCCACTCAGCTCCAAAAGGATCCCTAATAAAGGATTGTTGATTTTAAAATATTGCTTTTAAAGTTTCTGGAGAATGTTCTAAAAAACAGGAGGTAAGATTGGTCTGAGGAAGAAGGTCTCACTGGAAGCGTCCAGCTACAAATTCTAATCAAAGCACCTTTTCCCAGAGGAAGGACTGCCCTCAGAACCGTAATTGCTTTATAAATCTGAGACTGCCATGAGCCAGGACAGCCTCTCTGCCTTCAGGCAGTTTCACCATCATTATACTTACTTTATAGATGAAGCTTGTTAGTAACAAAAGGAAAGGGGGACCTTGGGATCAGAAAGGGGGGAAATGAGGTAAAATATAGAAATCAAAGTAGAGTAATTTTAGCAAACTCTTGAGAGACATAAAGGAATCCGAAGAAACCCATTACTGGACCTTGAAAGTACATTCCTGTGCTGTAGCCCAGAGGTGGGTGAGTGTTCCAGTGAGTTACCATCAGCCCTCGTGGCCCAGAGGAGGGTGGGAGGTGAGAGAGCAGAATCAGTAAGTAAGGAGATGCAGGCAGCAGGTGCTCAGGAGCAGATGCCAGGAGAAGCGTGCAAAGTGACTTTCTGTCATTCCCCCCTCCCCCGCCATCAGTGTTTTTCAACCTTTCTAATCTCCTAGCACACCTGAACCTATAGTTAAACTTCCGCAGCACACTTAAATTGTGTTGATCAAAAAAAAAAGAGTAAAAAATAAAATTCATTAATGGTCTTTTAAAATTCTCATAGCACACCTAAGATCCTCCCAGGGCACATAGGTGTGCTGTGGCACACATGTTGGGACTCACTGACCTCGCGTTTTGTAGGGACCAGATGAAGAAGAACAGAGACGGAAATGACTCCAGCACGGCCACAGCACTAAGGCTGGAGGGGGAGCTGGCAGAGTGCAGACCCGTTTTCTGTTCCAACTTTGCCACTGGCTTTGGCTGGTGTCCTTCCCAATGTTGTCTGTCAAATTCAGGGGTCGGGTGGTGGTGGGAGAGCTCTTGAGTCTAATATTTGCAATATTCTTCTAAGTGAGAGCTGAGAATTCTTCAAAAAAAAATACATTAGCAGTTTAGTTCTCTGAAAGTCAACCGTTTTCGCACGGACAAAAAACTCAGTCTCTCATCCTTCACGGCTCGCCAGGGAGGAGACTCTTCATGCTGTTGTTTCTGCTCTTAATTAATTTAAACAGCTGTCTGTTGTCTTCAGAAAATCATCTTCTGGGAAACTGTGGAGGTAGAGAATTTTAAGCATAATTCTTTCCCCAAAAACAATTACCCAGAAGGTCTTAGCAGTGAAAAGGCAGGACGTATTCTGGAAAAGCTAGAAGTTAGGGTGGTGGAGCAGGTGATGGTCAGAGGAGAGTGAAGGAAGGGAGGTGGAGGGGTGGGTTGGTGTTGGAATTCTGTGGACCAAGGCAATGCTCAAGGTCGAAGGGCTGGAGCTTTGTAAGCAGGGTAATGACTAGTTTGGGTTTGAGCAGGGTAAATCCTAGTGATGAGATCTCAGAGGCACCCTGTAACATACTGTCAGCACTGGTGGCATCCTCTGACCCCGACTGACCTTGGTGGCACTCCCTTCTGCATGACACTGCCAAGCAGGGGGGACAGGGCAGGCATGAGCCCCCCTCTCCCAGTCACCACGTCAGAGAAGGGGGAGTGGCAATGCCCTGCATGCAGAGTCTACAGGTCATGCTCCAGCTCACGCCCTAACCTTTCTCACCTCTGAATTTCTGATGTGTACTCATTAGCACAGATTTTAGCAGTTCATGCTCTAGAGCAGGGCTTCTCAGCACTACTGACATGCTGGGTCAGAAGATTCTTTGCTATAGGACTGTCCTACACGTTGTTGGAAGGTGAGCAGCATCCCTGGTCTTCACCTGCCAGATCCCAAGAGCATCCTCTCTCCTCCCAGCTACAACAGCCAAAAATGTCTGCAGACATTGCCTCTGCAGACTAGAGGACATTGTTGTCCTCTAGTTGACAACAAATCACTGCTAGAGACTGAATATGTCAAACTGGCCCCCTCAGGTCTGATGAAATTTCCCTGGGGACCTTGGCAGGCTCCTTTGTTCTTGACACTAGCTTGAACACTTGAACACTAGCTACCAGTCTCAGACTTGCCAAGTCTCCACTGTATCACGTGACTACAAATATAAAAAGGTGTATAATCTCTAAATGTTTTCATGTAGCATATATGAATCACTGACAGTCAAAAAGTATAAAGAATCTTGTGGTTAGAATTTAGAATAATTGATCTGAGTTTGGTTATTAATAATGTCATATGAGGGTGGTGCCTGTGGCTCAGTGAGTAAGGCGCCAGCCCCATATACTGAGGGTGGTGGGTTCCAACCCAGCCCCAGCAAAACTGCAACAAAAAATAGCCGAGCATTGTGGTGGGTGCCTATAGTCCCAGCTACTCAGGAGGCTGAGGCAAGAGACTCACCTAAGCCCAAGATCTGGACGTTGCTGTGGGTTGTGATACCCTGGCACTCTACCGAGGGTGACAGAGAGAAACTGTGTCTCTAAAAAAAAAAAATCTCATATGATTAACTTTCAGCTCTATCACTAGAAGAGCTATGTGAGCTTGAGCAAGTTGTTTACCATCTCTGGGCCTCAGTATTCCCCTCTAAACAAGTGAAGGATTTAAGGACCCAAATCTCCAAGCATCCACAGTCTGGGATCCAAGTCATAGTCGAGCTGCTCTACACTTTCAGCAGATGCCATGTGGAGCTCTCAAATGTATCCCACGACAGTGAATGCCACAGTCACAGCAAGGCAGAAGCCCCCTGGCTGACTACCTACCTCCGGCCTATACCTGAGGTTGGATAACAGACAAGAGAGAGGGAAAATGGAGAGAAGATTGGGGTAGACGGTTGGTGCTCTGTATTTCCACATCCTTTCCTCAACTCTAGGATGAAAGGAGAGCTTGCCCCACATCCCAGGGATTGCAGGACCCAACTCGCTCATGCCTGTGGGTCTGAGGGGCCAGGCCCAGGAGTGACCAGCTGTTCAGGCAGCTCTGTTGCAGGAGGACAGGCTTCTGCACTGGGCCAGGACCAGAAATTCTCATGGTAATGGACATGAGGCCAGATGGGGCCTTACAAAAGTTAACTGGCCATGGATTACCCTAAATTCTGCCAAGGAGGGTTCCCTGAAGGCCCAGGTTAACCTCAGCTGGAAGAATCTAGTAAATGTGCCCCTGGATGGCTGGGGACTGCAAAGTGTTGAGTAACCAGCCAGAGAAGGAGGAGAGACTACAGAGATTTCGGCTGTAAACATAGTCTGTTTTTCAAGACAAGGGAAGAACAATGCTGAAGGCAATGCCCAGATCACTAAGGCTACATCCTCGGCTTCAAAGGGGAGCAGAAATCACCTTGCTTCACACAGGTCAGCCAACCTCTGCTCAAACCCATGAGGCATAGGCCACCCAAAGCGTTGGGATTGCAGCCCCTGTCTAGCTGAACCCTAGGGGAAGAACTGCGTCCTGGTAGAGCTTTGGGGGAAGGGATACCACACCAGTGGGTCTGGAAGGTGGGACTGTCACTCCATAGTCCAAAGGCATAGCATCAGGTCCAAGAGGATTGCTCTTGAGATGCTGTTTAATGTTTTCCCTTTTTTATTTTGGACTTTCTTAGAACCCATGACTCTTCTCTTTTCTCCTCTTTCTGCCTTTTGGAATGGGAATGTGTATCCTATGCTTGTCCCACCATTGTACTTTGGAAGTACATCACTGGTTTGGTTTTACAGTTCACAGCTGAGGAAGAATTTTGCCTGCAGATCAATTGTACCTTGAGTCTCATCCATAACTGATTTAGATGATGTTTGGATAAGACTTTAGGCTCTAGAGCTGAATGCTGGAACAAGTTAAGACTTTTAGAGTTACTAAGATGGGATGAATGAGATGTGTATGGGGAATGAGGGGTGAAATGTTATGGATTACATGTTTGTTTGTCCCAAAATGTATATGTTGAGACCTAATCCCTAGTGTGATGTTGCTTGGTGTGGACCTTTTGGGAGTTAATTACCCCATCAAGGTAGAACCCTGGTAAGTGGGGGTTAGTTTCCTTACAAGAAGGAACAGGAGAAAGCTTCCTTCCTCTCACTGCTCTTTCTGTCATGTGAAGACACAACAAGAAGTCAGCACTCTGCAGCCAGAGAGAGGCCCTCACCAGAATCTAGCTGGCACCATGATCTTGGAATTCCAGCATTCAGAACTGTGAGAAATGAATGTCTGTTGTTTATAAGCAACCCAGTCTACAGCACTTTGTTATAGCAGCCTAAACTATCTAAGACCAGCCTTAACAAACACAAAAGAAAAAAATCTCACTACAGTGAATGTCCTGTACAATCGAAATAGCTTCCAGATTTAAGCGTCTACTCTGAATGACTCAATTATTAGAGTTTGAGGGGCCAGATGCGGTTGCTCATACCTGTAACACTAGCTCTTGGGGAGGCCAAGGTGGGATGATTGCCTGAGGCCAGCAGTTTAAGACTAGCTCTAGAGACCCCAATATCTGCAAAAAATAAAATAAAATTTTTAAAAATTAACTGGGCATGATGGCATGCACCTGTAGTCCCAGCTACTCGGGAGGCTGAGGCAGGAGGATCCCTTGAGCCCAGGAGTTTGAGACTACAGTAAGCTATGATCACACCACTGCACTGCAGCCAGGGCAACAGAGCAAGGCTGGGTGTCAAAAATAAATAAATAAATAATAACTAGAGTATGAACATGGAAGTGCCAGTCAACTGCTCCCTGGTTAATTTTTTTTTTAATTCATATAATGCATGAAGACATATAGTTGTTAAAAATTCAGATGCTGTTGATTAAACAGAATACTATGGGTCCCCTTTGATCACCTCTGTAACCCCAGCCCCTCCTTAGGGTAAAACGCTATCAGCAGGGTGACTGTTCCCATCTAGCGTCTTCCTGTGCGCTCACACAGACACTTATAGGCACAAGAAGCTTTGTGTTCAGTGGCAGGGGAGGATTGTTCACATAACTGCTACATAGCTTCTATATCGCCTAGTCACTTAATAACATTACCCCAAGGATTTCTATCCCAGCATATATAGATCTAATTCATTCTCCTTTTGTTCATTGATGTATAGCATTTCATGGTATGGTTGCCCCATAGATTACATTCCCTTGCTGATGTATAGTTAGGAGCTCTTATTTTTTTTTTTTTTTTAGTTTTTCAATCTTATAAACAATGCTGCAGTGAATACCCTTGTAAATGTTTTCATAATTTACATACATAAATGTTTCCTTAAGTAAATACTGCGATGTGTGATAGCTGGATTAAAAGTGTATGTGTATTTTAAATTTAGACAGAAATTATAAAATTGCCCTCTAAAAACCCAACTTCTAATCCCATCAACAGTAAGAATTGCTCTTTTGTATGGTTTCTAATACTTGATAGTATCAATATTTTAGATTTTTCCAGTATGTTGTATTTTTTAAATGATATCTCGTTGTTGTTTTAATTTGCATCTTCTTGAGTCTTAGTCATGTTTGCATCCTGGGTGCCTAGAAGAGACACTAGTGTGTAACGAATACTCCTAAGCATTTTGATAAGATTTCCCAAATACAATTGCGAGAGCAAAAACCATTTATTAGGTGATGTGCCAGGAGGTGTACTAGACACTTTATACGCATGACTTCATTAATTTCCTCAACTGTTCCCTCAAGTATTTATTTTTCTTTTTCCCTTGATAATGGAGAGATAGAAGCTCTGCAAGGTTAAGTACATTCCTCAGGATCACACAGATAATGTGACAATATACAATTCCAGCCCAAGCCTAACTCTAGAAACTGAGTCACATTCCACCTTGTCATCTCAAATCCTGATTGAGCACCTTCTGTGTACAAGGGGAAGCTGCAAAAAGTCTCCGGGTCACTAGCGCTGTATTCATGCCAAGCATAACGGGGGGCACCCGCTCCAAGGACAGAGAATCAGCACAGACTTCAGTACACAAGTGTGTAACTCACAGCTCACCGACCACTTTCTCCCCTGTCTGTATTTGGTACTCATGGCAGCTCCTGCGGGAGACAGGGCGGGGTGTATTTGAGCACTCTCCCCCAAATCCTGCCTTGCCGATGCAGAAGCTGACGCCCAGAGAGGTTATTAGTTGTCCAGCACACAGCTGGAGCACGAAGACAAGGCAAAGTGGGCAGAGAGGGGCCTGGGCAGGAAACACAGTTAGAATACGGAAGGGATATCCCTGCAGGCTGGGTAAAAAGAAGGTTCTCCAAGACTTGTCTGGGGCCTAAAACATGGCAAGCTCATGGCCTGGAATTTGATGTCTTAAATGTCAACACCAGAGGGACAGAAATACTTGTCTGGAGCTCAGAGTCATACAGGGAGAGGATGATCTAATGCTGCAGACTCTTGTGTTTATCTTTGTCCTTCACTACTGTCTGTGGGAAAAATGGGGATCCCCTTCCTTCCTCCACCACCATTCAAGTTTCTGGGCTGCTATGTGATCTTGCACTTAGATCCCTCATTTTAAACAGTAGGCCTGGGAGCAAAAGGCCAAAGCAGGGCAGACCTCGATGAGCCTTCCCTGTTTTTAATTTCCACAGAGGTCGAACCTTTTCTGTATCTCCAACGCCATTCTCACGGTCACCACCTGCAAGGCCAGATTTAAGAGCGCTCTACAATTTATACAACTGATCTCTGGCCAGGAGTGAGTGCAGTTTATCTGAACCTGAAACTTTTATAATTTGATGCCCTTCTATTAGAAAAAGAATACAAAACAAGACAATTAAAATTAAGTTAAATGAATACTTATTTGGAATTGAGAGAATATTTTAAGTAACAAAATTTGAAATCAGAAAAATATTGTAAATATCACAAAATCTAGAAAACGTCCTCTTCATTTTTAATTATCTACTTGATACATCTTTATAATTGTTCTACATTTTTATATGCATACTCTTCGATTCTCTTTTCATATGATTTTAATGATTTACATTACCGATTAATATAGAACAATAAAAAATTAATTCAGTCTCTCATCTAGCAGGAGTGATTAAAACTTGTTTCTTTGTCATGATAGTTGGGATGTATAAATGTGACTTCACACGTCCATGCACCTGCTAATTGCAGTACCATTGCCCAAGGGCCTTCTCTCTGAGGCTGTGACAGGTCCCAACCTCTGCTGGGATGTACTTTACAAACACAAATACTTTGAGAAATTCTATGTCACATGATTCCCCTCAAACAAGAGTACAGTGGGTTCATAATTTTACACATAGCATCAGTTATCATCTCAACAGGAGAGAACTTCTATTTGATTATTAGATGAGAACCAAACATCTCACTTAGAGTCTTGCCCACCTCATGATTAGAGGAAGTACCCCCAGACTAGCTGGACTCTCTATATTACGCAAATGGTTTCTCTTCTGTCAGCTTATGGCTGGTGCCATTAGACATGATAGAGTGTTTATGACCTCTGACCTTACACCTTTGTGTCTTGATACCAGATGGGTCAGTGTAGTGAACAGTAGGAGGATTTCTGGAAGCCCTTTCTCCTCTAGAATAAACGGCAATAACATAAATATTCTCCCAAAGGGACTAAGACCACATGAATATATTCCACTGAACTCAAGCAAACATGTTCCCAAATCAAGTGTCCAACCTGAGAAAGGTCCCTCCGACCACCTAGCCCGAGAGGGGAGTCAGAGTAGAAAGAGACAATGGTCTTACCCAATTGCAGATACAATGACTTTTGCAAACTTTACAAAAAGATATTATTACATGAGCATATAATGAGGGTCCCTGAAGCATCATCTTTGTTAGCCTAGAGGGAAATCTCTCTCTGCTCCGGCTCCTGGCATAGTCCTCATATCATAGAAAATCCTATGATTAAAACATCGTAATGGTAACTAACTTCTTGTAAAAATAGAAATAGTGAACACAGAGGACATACATTTGAACACAGGCCCTGCCTCTGACTAGCTGGGTGTCTTTGGACAGGTGGCTGACCTGCGTTTGACCTTCAGTTTTCTAGTCTGTAAAATGGAAACAACGCTAGAAATTTCCCAAGGTGCAGTCGAGGATTAAATAAGCCCCAGCACAGAGCTGGCCTGTTCTTGGGGTTATGCAGTGGCACACCAAGTGAACAAGCTGAAAACGGGGACCTCTGGAAGCCCCATCCTCCTGTGCTAACAACCTCTAAGGTGCCTTCAGCTCAGAAACACTCTACGATTCAAAATCTCCATATGAAAAAAGTCAAGGAAGGATTTAAAGAAATTGCTACATATGATTTTTCACAGGCTCATCTCTGGCTTGGCATGGGTCAAAGAAGATTAAGGGCTCCTGGAAAGTCAAAGGATGAGTACGTCAAAAATCATCCCAGGAGCCAAGCGGGAAGGGTGCGCTGCAGCTCAACATTCTGTGTATGAGCCAGGATTGTTAGATCAGCATTTCAGGGGATGCTAACACAGGGTGAAGGGCTTCCAGAAAACTGTGACTTTAAAACAAACCTACTGGAGCACAGAGAGCTGAGCTCTGTTCAAGGCCTGCACACCCAACAGCCCCCTCTCTGAGTCTGTGACCTGGTCCGGGCCTCGGCCCCGATGCCTTGGCCACTGCTGGAAACCCTGCAGCCTCTAAGGGTGATGGGAACCTCGGAAAGCACAGCCCAGGCAGCTAATTCTTTCCTGACTCCTGACTTCCTCCCTAGCCACTCCTCCAAGTCCTGGTAAAGGTGAGGAGGCAAAGATACGTCTACATTTAATAGGGAACAAATTAAGTGACAGCTTAAATCTTGTCACAGGTCAGGCAGGTGGTGATGTGAGTGATGCACCTTCAAGACAGTGATCCGTCTTCTCTGTCCCCAGGGAGAAAGGCAGAACCACAGCCGGAGAAGAGAGTGACAGGGACAGAGCCAGAAACAGCTGCCCCTGCCAGGGTCTTCCAGGAAGGTCCCTGGAGCTCCAAGTTCCTGCAAGAAGCAGAAGCCTAAAGGCCAGAGGAGGCCTGGACAGTCGCAGATGACTTCCCTTGTACAGTCAGGGTCACTTTGTGGATGCACTGACTTCCTATCAGGTGGCAGACACACGCTTTCTCTCATCGAGCCACAGTCCAACAAGGCAGGGATTATCACAGGTGGGAGACCAGAGGCTCAAAGAGATTACAGTGACCTTCCCAGGGCCACACAGAGCCTGAAATCACAATCAGGCACAGCTCTCCGATTACCACAAGGCTTTGGGTTTGCGTATTCTGATCAAAGTCTTGGTTAAATCTCGAGTGCGTGCATATGGTCTTGCCCACGCTTGACCAACCCCACACACTAAGAAGGTAAGACAGCAAACACCCAGAGTTCAGGGTGAAGGCATTGGAAGGCAGGCTACTCAACGCTGGGCAAACCCAGCAAAAGCAGTTGGCAGTGACCTGCTATTGTCTAGACTCAGCCAACAGAGGTGGGCTCAGCGGTTGGCCTGCTCCAAACTCATGACAACCCAATGCTAAACAGGCAAGCTCAGGGCTCGCGGAAGCCCAGTACTCATGCTTCTTGGTCAGACTCTGAGATTTTGCCTTTTAAGCCCCAGTTGTGCCCTGGGTCCACGTGAGCATCTTCCTAGGCACTACTCCCCTTCAGACTTTGCTGTCTACCAATAAGCCTGGTGTCTGCAGCTGACCCTGAGTCATCCGTGACAGTTAATCTGAAGGCCCCATCTCACATTGTCCCTGCCTCGCCAGGCAGTAAACTCAGTTTAATACTCAGATGTCTCAAACTCTTTCTCTTTCTTCAGTTCATTTTCTTGACCTACTGCCTAGTAAGTTTGCCCTTCCAGACTAATCCCCTGCAATCTAACTTACGTGTCACTGGCAGATGAGATGTCACCCCCTTCCCAAGGTGCTTCCATAGGTGCTCCCTTTGCATAGGGTCAGATCTCTAACTCCCATCTTCACGTCACCCTTTGTTCAAGTCGGGCGAGCTACTGAGTATTCCCTGAGCAGAGACACTATCTCACCACCACCGGGATGCTGGTCCGCACCCCTGGCTTCCCTCCAATGGGCTCCAAGCCTGAGTGAGAATAGAAAGGTGTTTCTGGAGGAAGGAGAGCTAAGTCTCACAGCAGGAGATTCGAGAACCTCCCCAGGAATCAAAGACGTGAGCAGGTGTCTGTGAGGACACGCGAGGTCCGTCTTCAGAGGAAGCCACGAGCGACAGGCCACCATCAACACTCTGCAAAGCCGAAGATTCAGAAGCACTTTGTTCCCCCACATCCGCTCCCTACATTTGTGATTTTTCCATAAAAACCTTTCCCACAAAAGCAGCTCTAGAGCAGGAAGGCCAGCAGGATGAGGAGGCAGCATCCCCCCCAACCCCTGCAGCATGTGGAGGGCCCCATGGAGAGGGGGGCTGCTCAGAGGGGAGTCAACCAGGCTGAATGTTCTGGAAGCAGGAAGGAAAAGGCAGGCAGGGACAGAGGAACGGGCTAGTGGCTCAGATGTGGGGAGGGTCATCGGGGCTGGGGCTTCGCTCCGGACAGTAGTAAGTACTCTCCGACTGCACACACGATGAAAGAACGTACGAATCCTGAACAAGCGAAGAAATCTGCTGCTTCCCCCCAGCTGTGCAAAGGTGGCTTCCACATAAATAAATAAACGTGGAGCATCTGGGCCACAAGACCATCTGTGCCGCGAGAAGCGTTGACTACCGTGCTTCCGAGGCCTCTGCTGGCTACGATGTTCTATTTTTTTTTTTCTTGTTTTCCTCCCTTTTCCATACTAAATGGAAATAAGACCTGGGACTGGTGGGACCATTTTCAGGCTTGAGAGCACACGTTCCAGAGGCAGCTTCACGGCGGACTCTATCTCAGCGAGGGAGTGTGCAGTGGAAAAAGCAGGAGATTTGTGCTTCACAGGTTCCTCTATTTGCTTTAAACAGAGACAATATTTAACAGCACATGTGGCTTTAAAATTCTCCTGATGTTTCCCGAGCTGGGAATTGCTGGAGGCCTCCTGCAAAAACTTAGTCCAAATTGGTTTCTTTTGTAAGAAAGGGAATGACAGGAGGGCAGCAAAGCTGGGCAGCTGGTGGCCTTTCCTCTCAGTTCTCCATGTCTCTAAGTGTATAATTGCCATCCTCGGAGTTAGAAAATGCAAAGGGGTGTCAAGAATAGTTTGGACCCCAAAAGTGACAATGACGCACACTGGCTGGAGCCAAGTGTTGGTCGGAGCAGTAATAACCATAATTTGTTCTGGGTTCTTTTTACGATTACGCGGGTTGTTAATTGGAACGGAAGAAAGAAAATTACTTGGAGAAGAAAGCAGAAAGACAAAATGACTCCAGGAAATTGGGAAATAAGTGACACAAACAACAAGCAGGCTAATGTAGCCACCAGTAAAGAAGAGAGAAGAAAGGGGACACACGTGTTTTATGCAGAAACGAAGCCCTGTTGGCAATGGTCTTGTCTGCATTTCTTCAGAGGGATGACTCACGCTGAATCTGCAGCATATTCCCGGCATGTTCTCCACAGAGAGGAGCTTGGCAGGGCTGTGAAGTGACTGTACCACCCCTTCCTTACGAGAGAAGCCATTCCAAGCCAGGCCCCAGGGAAGCCAGACACACGGAGGAACCCTGTCCCCCTGCCCAACAGCAGTTAACTCAATAAATGGAAGAAATTCTGGAATGGCATGTGTCAATTAATAATTACATTTGGCAAAACTGTTAACTCATGACTTAGACCAGAAAGCAGCGATCTTTGTCAGAAAGGCCAGATAGTAAATATTGCAGACTTTTCGGCCAATGTGGTTTCAGCTGAAATAACTCACCTCTGCCGTTGCAATAGGAGGCAGCCAGACACAGCAAGACAAAACAAATGGGTGGGGCCGCTCTGATAAAACTTGATCTACAAAACAGGCAGCAGACCAGATTTGGTCAGAAGGCCATAGTCTGCCAACCCTTAGTTTAGCAATAATAGCAGATCCTATTTGCCAGCACTTTCCCATCCACAGGGCACCCATCCTTACTTTGTCACTAGGTGCCTCTGCAACCCCTGACGAGGCCCAGTAAGAACCACTGGACTCATCCGACAGGCAACAGTGGGGGTTCACAGAAAACAAGTGCATTGCACAAGGTCATGCAGTCTGTGGTCAACAGAAACCAGGACATCACCTCCCTGCACATTCCGCCCCACTCCCAGCCCTGCCAAGGACCCCCAGCTGAGCGGCTACGCCCATGGTACTCCCTCCACCCTGGCCCACCTCAGCTTTCCTGGGAGGCCACTTCACCGTCTCTCTCCCTGTATCTCTGCACTGCTGTCCAAATGAGCTTTCAAAAAGTCATATTTGAGCATGACATTCTCCTGCTGAAACCTTTCAGTATATCCCCCTGCCCTGCAGGCTACGATCCCACCTTCTTGGCTCAGAGACAGAGCTTTCTTGGCACTGGCCTCTGCCTAACTCTTCATTCTCACCGCTTGCTGTGATCCCGTAAACCTCAGCAACATCAAAGAGCCTCGCATGCCTCTAAATCATCCTGCCACGGCCATACCGCTCCCTGTGCCAGAAAGCCCAGCCCCTCTCTTCTCCCCTTCCTCAAACTGGGATTCCTTTGTTAAGGAGGCCATGGAGTAGGAGGATTTAGGTTCTAAGTCTCACTGAGCCAGGAACTGGTGGCCTCTACTGCCACGCCTTCTTTCCACACTCAGCCTCATAGCTCACCTCGAAGGACACCTGCTGACCCCATCCCATGCTCACTTGGCCACCAGGGACCTGGGACTATAATAAACCCCCCTCGGTCTGTTGTCTACACAGTCCATTTGGGCAGAGATCCTCTTAATAAGCTTTCTGTGCCCAAGCACAGGCCAGTGCTGGGTTTACAGTGACAAACGGTGCCTGTCGATGGATTGGATGGATAAATGAATGAAGCTCACGGATGAGGAAACTGAGAACTTTCCACGTGGACGTTTACTAGTAAAAAGGTCAGACTGAACAGAGAGAAAAGTTTTCAACTTTCTTTGCTACTATATAGAATTTAGACAATTCCTCAGTTGTGTTTCTAATTATCTGATTCTAACTGACAAAATTATCATTCTGTAAGACTAGCTGCTAAGATGCTGACGCTGCACAATTTGCAGGTAAGGAAGGTGGAGGGCTCTTTTGCACGGCTGATGAATAATCGGGGACAGCTGACTTGACAATAAACTCCCAGCTTGGAACCCCACAGTCCAATTATTCCCGCTATATTCGAGCCTATTGACGTGACAATGAACAGCAAAACTGTATTAATGAGATTTTTCGTAAGACAGAAAAATAAATGCAGTCTGCAGCAGAGCATACTGACGGGCTCAGCAGAGTATAGAATTAAGATTCTACAGCATAACTACAATGGCAGGGTTCTTTTCCAGCATGGCCATGAAACAGAAAGAGACCCAAGGAGTGGGAAGTCAAAGAAGGTCTTTTGTCCTGACTCAGATCTTGGCAAGTCGCTTTATTTACATAAGACTCAGTTTCCCCTCTGCACAATGGGGGTGCCACCCTATGCCCTGCTTACATCACAGTGATTGTGAGGGTTACATGAGATGACGGCTGTGACCTCATTTTCTAAATTATAAATAAGTATGAAAGGTGAGGAGTTACACGTCTTTTTCGCTTCTGTTCAGTCTGGCCATTATTTTTCACTGGAGGACAGCCGGATGCTTCATACTTTAAAAGACATTGCTCTGAACACTTAGCCCTGTGTTTGAAATGAAACATAAATGCATTTGCTAGCACGTAACAGTGAAATGTCATATACTAATAGGAGCTCCCTAGGGATGGTGTATCGAAATCAGATTTCAAAGGAAAGAGCATATTCTGCCCCATTAGCAAAGGCTAATCAATTTCTAAATATGATCTCCCAAAAGAAATATCAAAATCTCGATCATGTATTTCCCAACATTCCCCAAGCCTGCAAATTAGACAAATCCATCCAGGGAACGCTAGTTGACACCAGGTCAGGCACTCTTCTGGATCTAAAAATGCAACACTATAGGACCCTGAGCTCACAGCCCAACAGGCCAACAGTCAAGAAAATAAAGCAGTGGTTTTCAGCCTTCCTAATGCTGCAGCCCTTTAATACAGTTCCTGTGGGTCATGACCCACAAGTTGAGAACCGCTGAAATAAAGTGTCCCAGAGCACGTGAGAGGGCCGGATGCCGAGGTCTGAGCAGGGTGCAGAGGAAGCACCAAGAGGAGGCCGTTCTCCACCATCACTTTCCAAACCCCGTACAGTGTAGGTGTCTGTGGACCAGCTGGAGGGGCCCCTGGGTTTCGTTTCATCTGACAGCACGTGAAGTGCTTCCCACCACCCTGTGCAAAACTGCCTTTCCCAACTTTAGACACAAGGGCCTGACAGCCACCATGGTGGGTTTTACACAAAGTTGCTGTTTCCAGTTTGAAAATAGTTTTAGATTTGCGGAAACCTTGCCAACCTTTCACCAGCTTCCTCTACTGTTACTAAAACTTGGTATACCTGGATCAAAACTAAACCACATTGGAAGACTATTCTTAACTAAACTACAGGCTTTATTAGGATTTACCAAGTTTGGCCATGACCGTCCGTCCTGTTGTTTCAGGACCAAGCTAGGACATCACGTTTCATTTTGCTCATTTTGTTTCCTTAATTTCTTCCCATCTGTGATGAATTCTCTGTCCTTCCTCCTATTTCAAGACCTTGACGTTTTTGAAAAGAAGTGATCAGGAATTTTGTACAATGTCTCTCAGTTGGGTCTGTGGGATGTCTCATGACCAGACTGAGGTTATGAATTTGAGGGCAGGACATGACAAAGGGGGATGCCGGGGCACACGAGATCTACACGACTCACTACTAGGGACATAAACCTTCATCACCCAGTCAAGTTGGCATCGGATCTTCCTTTCTCATACTGCATTTGTTAAAAGCAAGTCACTAAGTCCATCCCATATTTAAGAGGAAAGATATTTGGCTCTGCCTTCTGGAGGGAGAAAGATCCAAAAATCTGTGGTTGTATGTGAAATCCACCACACTAATTAGCAAATTTGAGGGACATATTGGGGGCAAATGTTCTATTTCTCCCTAAAGTCGTACCCACCTGTTTTAGAATGTATTGATTGATCTTGTTTGTAACTATTATAACTGTGGTGTTCTATTAGTGACTTGTCTTGTTTTGTTTTTTGAGACAGAATGTCACTCTGTCGCCCTCCGTAGAGTGCAGCGGCATGACAGCTCCCAGCAAACTCAAACTCTTGGGTTTAAGAGATTCTCTTGCCTCAGTCCCCCAAGTAGCTGGGGCTACAGGTGCCTGCCACAATGCCTGGCTATTTTTTTGGTTGTAGTTGTCATTGTTGTTTGGCAGGCCCAGGCTGGGTTTGAACCCCACCAGCTCCAGTGTATGTGACTGGTGCCCTAGCTGCTGAGCTGCAGGCGCCGAGCCTATTCGTGACTTTTTATTTCCTTTATTTCTTTTATATTAATTGAAGTTCTGTAAGGAGGATTTGTCCCTTCTCCTCTGTTTATTTATTCTATCATTTTTATACCAGTATATTTGTTTCTTATTTTTCACCTTCCTGAGACTTAGGATCAGCCACTTCGGTATTTAGACACCAAGATCTAAGTGTAAATATGCTGATTGCTATTGGGGTGTCACTGCTCCCAGTCTCCGTCAGCAAGCAGAGCTGGGAAGTACACATCTATACAGCAGTTCCATGTCTACTGACAAAAACTCTTTCCTTTACCAAACTTCATTCAGGCTTCTATGAGCCCTTTTCTAGACTAGCCTCCTAGCCTATCTTTGGCTAAGCAAAGAATTCTTTGAAGCCACTCCCACCCTTGATATCTAATCAAGTTCCTCATCCCCCAATTTTTTTTTTTTTGGAGACAGAGTCTCGCTATGTCCCCCTCAGTAGAGTGCCATTGGCATCACAGCTCCCAGCAACCTCAAACTCTTGGGCTTAAGCGATTCTCTTGCCTCAGCCTCCCAAGTAGCTGGGACTACAGGTGCCTGCCACAACGCCTGGCTATTTTTGATTGCAGTTGTCACTGTTGGTTAGCTGGCCTGGGCCAGGTTCGAACCTGTCAACTTCGGTGTATGTGGCTGGCACCATAACCACTGTGCTACGGGCACTAAGCCACCTCATCCCCGACTTTAATGTGTAAGTCCTTGACCTGCCTTTGGCAAGAACCCCTTACCTCGATGTCTCTTCTTATTCATTTTCAATTCCCTTTCAGACAGTTGCTATGTCTGTGTCCTATCTGTCTTTTGTTCAGACAATCGCTCTGTTCCTTGGGAGTGTGTTGCTTTTTATTGCCTTTTCTTACAACTCATGATTTTTTGGGTGAAAGCAAGAAGGCATGATGTGTATAGGACAATAGATATTGAGATAATAGTTTTTATGGCATAAAATGGACACAGCTTGCCTTTTGCTGGGTCCCTAGTGTAAGCGTTTACATTAATCTAGTCAGGTGTTAGACTGGGTTTGAGATTTCTTGTTGCTGAAGTCACCCTATGTGTATAACAGTCTTCAAATTCCTGTAGAGACAGTCTGAGTCTGGGGCCTGCGAGAGCAATGGCTGTTTTTCATTCTGTTTTTATTTTATTTGGTCTTCTCTTTGTGCTGTGTCTCTGAAAGGCCCTTCCACATTCCTGTGCCTCTCCTGTCCTTCAATCACCAGATTTTTGCTGTTATTTTCTGTTGAAACCATAGATTGGTTGTAGGACTAAGGGGAGGTAGGTGCCATCTCTGCCATTCTAATCTGGGTCAAGTTTAAGCCTGGACGTTGTTCCTGGGTCCTGGGAATACGGCCTTTTAGGCTCTCTGCCTCTTTACAATCTGCACTTGTGGGATCAGCGCTTGATCCTTCCTTTTCTAGGAGCAGTGGCCTCCCCATCTTCCTTCCTCCACTGCTGGGGTGAGTGTTCCCCAGGGCCGTGGACATACCAGTGTCAGAGCCAGTGCAGACAAGACCCACTGCTCCACAGGAAGGTGGCTGGGGAGGGATGGAGCAGACTTCCTCCTACACCAGCTCTGTACTCAGATCTTTTATACTTGAGGAACCTCACAGAAAAGACAGGGTTCGTAAGACTTGTGGCCAAAGCCTGCAGGACCATGTGTACCCCCCAATTTCAGCAGCCCCAGGGCTGCCTCAGTCTCTTTGGTTCACTCTCAGCCTCCACCAACTAGCCGCTCTCCCAGCTGCATTTACCCTGCTTGTCCCCCTCTGTCTGCTCAGGGGACGTGCTCACATCTCCTCTCCCGACCACACCATCTCTCCTTAGGTTTTTCCACAAGTTGTTGCCTCTGCAACATCAGCTCCCGGATGGTTTCAAAAACAGTCATGAATTTGAAATAATCTAGCTTTCTCATTGCCCGGGTGGTAATGATATTCCTTCCAGCTCTGAACATCCTGGGGTAGAAGTCAGATTCAGTATGTTTTATAGCTAAAAATTTAATTTTAGTTCTTAAGGCTTCATTTGAATGAGTTAAAAAAATCTATGTTGACTGGAAAGTTGTATTCCAATCCACATAAATCTTAAACACTTTTTTAAAAAATAAAAACTTTAAAAACTCTCATCATACATCTAACTCTGGCAAATCTCTTTTAACCACTGTACCCATGTAATTATAGAACTGGGGACAATTATCGTTTAGACCCAACAAAACTTTGAACATGACTCTTCAAGCTCCTGAAGAGATTATAATGAGAGTCATTTGGAGGAGGACAGAAAGAAAGCTTCCTTTCTGGAATAAGTAGCGGCTGTTGCTGTGTAGAAACGGGGAAGTCATTCTATTTTTATTTTATTTATTTTTTTGCCACTTTAACACTGAGAGTGATTTTATTTTTAGTTCACTTTTAATTAGTTGTGCAGAAGAAGAAGAGTCTGAGTCAGTTCCAGGCAGGAAAAGAAAAGTTCTTCTAGCCAACTTGGTATTAACTCTTGTCTGGGAAGTGGGGAATAGATGTGAATTGAATTAATGACTAACTCCACAATGGGGGCGTTAGCTTAGTTAAGTTTTACCGGGTGATTCCTGTGCCTCAAAAGGTGGGGTCTGGCAAGGCCACGTGGAGAAGGAAGAGAATTATAGCAAAAGGGTTCCAGAAAGATGCGTGACTGGTCTGCTCAGCATGGACAGGAGGCAGCCAGAGAAAGCAGGAGCTGCTGGTGGCAGTGTGACTGCAGGGCTAGCAGCTGGGGCATTGGAGCTCCAGGTGTCTGAGCCGCTGATGAGCTCTCTCCGTGAATCTGTTCAGAGAGCCCAGGCAGATCGCAGGTGGATTGAAGCAGGGAGCTCAAGTCGGGGCCCGTGGAGTCCAGAGCTGAAGCGGTCAAGGTCCCCCATGGGGTAATGAAGAAGACTGAGAGAAAGAGATTTGAGACGCACAAAGGCAGAGGAGAATGAATTGTTTACTGCCTCAATTTAAGGGAGACGGAAGCAAAGATGGGTCCCAAGGACACTAAAGCAGAGGCCAGGGATGAAGCAGCCCCAACAGCAGGTGAAGGGCCGGGTGCAGGTAGGGGAGCAGCCCGTGCCCCCAGGAGAGAATGCACATTCTACAAGCAAGGACCCCCGGGGTTGTCCAGCCCTGCCACTTACTCCCGGTGTGACATCAGGCAAGTGACTAACTTCCCTGCCCTGGGTTCCTAAACTGCCAAGTGAGAATACCGACCTCATAGCATTTTGTGAAGCCTAAATTAGAAAAAGTACGTCAGAAGCTTAGCATGGTTCCTGGCTCAGAGTATGTGGCCAGTAAGTGAGTGGGGACTCTATGTATGCAATCACAAAATGGCCACTGGAACCTTCTAGGTGCCAAGTACTGCCGCCTAGCAGTGGGGATGCTGCAGTGAGAACGACAGACACAGTCCCTGTCACCTTCCCAGGGATGTAAAGAAAGACATGGTCCCTGTCACATTCCCAGGGATGTAAAGACAGACATGGTCCCTGTCACTGTCCCAGGGATGTAAAGACAGACATGGTCGCCGCCACCCTCACGGGGATATAAAGACAGACATGGTCGCCGCCACCCTCACGGGGATGTAAAGACAGACATGGTCCCTGTCACCGTCCCAGGGCTGTAAAGACAGACATGGTCCCCGCCACCCTCACGGGGATGTAAACACAGACATGGTCCCCGCCAACCTCACGGGGATGTACCACAGACATGGTCCCCGCCGCCCTCACGGGGATGTAAAGACAGACATGGTCCCCGCCACCCTCACGGGGATGTAAAGACAAACATGGTCCCCGCCACCCTCACGGGGATGTAAACACAGACATGGTCCCCGCCACCCTCACGGGCTGTAAACACAGACATGGTCCCCGCCACCCTCACAGACTGTAAAGCCCGGAGTACTGCTGGTGGCAGGATCAGCCGTGGAGCCAGGGCCAGGCATGGGCCCAGGCATGGGCTGGCACAGAGACCCCGTAGCAGGGAGGGGGAGGGAGGAGGAGGGAGCTCCCCTCGCCGTCCACCCAGGTCTGGCTCTCCCCCTGCTCTCAAAGTCCCTGGCGTAGTGAACACGCCCAGGCAGGAAGGAGCCACATGTTTTCTTTCCATCCATCTCAAAGCACGCCCACCCACCTCCATCAGCCTGGCCCCAGCCCCCAGCCTGCTCTCCAAGGACCTAAGTGCTAAACTGAGGACATGTTTCTTTCTTTTTTTTTGAGACAGAGCCTCAAGCTGCGGCCCTGGGCAGAGTGCTGTGGCATCACAGCTCACAGCAACCTCCAGCTCCTGGGCTTAAGCAATTCTCCGGCCTCTGCCTCCCAAGTAGCTGGGACTATAGGTGCCCGCCACAACACCTGGCCATTTTTTGGTTGCAGCTGTCATTGTTGTTTGGCGGTCCCAGGCTGGATTCGAACCTGCCAACTCAGGTGTACGTGGCTGGCACCTTAGCCACTTGTGCCACAGGTGCCCAGCCAACATGTTTCTGATCACCTTCTGGGAAGCAGATGGTGTCAGGCTCTGCCTGGGCCGGCATTCGTCCCACCTCTCCCCCATGAGGACCACCTGCACCCCAATCCCAAGTTAAGTGCCAACTCCTGTTCCACCCACGGTCAGGTTGAAAATGATCTGACTCAAGAAGCAGAGCTGCACCCAGACCCCAGGCTGTGCCCTCACTCTGACCTGGGACTGGTTCTGACAGGCAGCTGCTTCCTGACTCCCCAGACTGCTCCCTGCACGTGGCTCCTTCTATCTCCACTCCCTGCCCGGCCTCCGTCTGTGCATTCAGTAAACGCCATGAGTCCCACACCAGTTAGATCTGCCCCACACGGCTTCATTTGCACGTGAGCTCCCATCCGGGCAAGCACTGGGCACTTAAGGCACTGTGGTGAGTGTGCCACAGGGAGGGAGGAGCCCAGCCCACAGCAGGGTCCAGGCCCACAGGCCCCCTAAAAGGAAGTAATGCCAAACCTGGATCTGCAGGGGAGGGGAGGAGTCTGCCAGACGAAGAGAGTTTGCAGGCACAGGAGGAAGGTGAGGAGAGGATGGCACAGACCCAGACCGCTGCCTCTGCACTGGCTCCGTCCAGCACCCGGGCCAGCCACAGCCCTGCCACCTGCGCCCAGGGCTCCCAGAAGCCTGTCAGCTGTTTGCCAAGAGCCCGAGCGTCAGCAGCTCCCAGACTCCTCGTGGCAGGCTTCAGCCACCTGCAGGGCCACCCCTGGAGCCTGCCAGCTTCCCACATGCTGCCCCCTGCTGTGCTGCCTCCTTACCCTGGTCACTGTCCCCTCTGGGCCTTGCTCTGGGTTGGCTCCCACGTCCTACAGCCTGGAGGACCCCAGTACTCAGACAGTGGTCAGTGACTAGTTCACTCTGGTGGCTCAAGCCACCTGGCATGGCCACTGAAGCAAGGAGACCCAGCTATTGGGGGTTTCTGGGAGGCTGTAAACACCGCCCCTTCCTGGGATGCCAGAACCAAAGGCCTGTGAAGCTAGAATAGGAGCCTCAAAGCCTTTTTTTCTTTGAAATGGGCTAAATTCCCAGCCAAGAGGAGAGGGGCAGCCAAAGGAGGCATGATGGATTCCCCGAGCTCCTGTGGGGGCTGCTGCCTGACAATGGAGATGAGTGCCCGCTGGAGATGAGTGCCCGGCCACACAGCCTGTGCTTCTGCCGCTGAGCCAGGGGAGCTCCCAGGGGCCTTGTAAACAAGCCGGTGACAAGGCCAAGCAGCCCAGCGAGCACCTGGGGAGCCCACAAAGAGAGGCTGACAAAAGCTGGAACAGACCTTTGTCTGTGCACGTGTGACAAGCCCAGAGAAGCCCACTACGGCCCCACACAGCCTGTCCCAGCCCCAGGCCTTTCCCCTCTGGACCTCAGTTCTGTCCACCTGTGATTATCCCCAAATCTAGTTTCTTCCACCACTTGGGTTCTCTGTGACTTCTCCCGCATTTCAGCTCAGCTGTGTTATCCTGAAGCCATGCTGACCCACGCCGCAAACACAGACCACCCCTCCTATTTCTTTTTCATCCTTTCTTCCTCCCTCCCACAGACTAATTCTCTGCTTTGGGTCCAAAGTCCTTTAGCCAAACCTATGGGGCTTCAAAATTAAAAGTGTTCTTGACTTTACAAAGGACTGTCATGCACTTAATGTATATCACGTGACAACCAGAGGGATCTCCGGCAGCGTCCCGCCACTGAACACAGGACCGTTCTGCAGCAACACAGCTGAACCCAGGGAGGGGGTAAAGATTACTTCATTCACATCATAAAAAAAAAAAAAATCAGGACCACAGATGACAGTTTGTGATGCTGCAGCGGACACCGGGTGGGTCACACTCCTACAACCAGGCAGCAGAACAGCGTGGATGAGAGGGTTTGTACAAATGTGGCTGGTGGCAGTGTGACAGGCACACAGGCCTCAGACTGGGCATCTGGACCCAGCTTCCTCCAGGGCTCCCAGCTGCACCCATCGACCAGTTTTATAACCTAAGCCTCAGATCTCCTGTCTGTAAACAGAGATCCTGGTGGCCCTCACAGGGCTGCAAGGATGAAAGGGGACCAAGATGAAAGGGGGGGAGGGCTAGAAATGGAAGGAAGGGGAGCAGGGATTCCACTCCTCCTGGCCTGAGCAGCCCAGGCTTCCTCCACACCATCGGGTCAAGGATGTATGTGTCTGAATTCCCCCCTTCTGCTCAGCCCCTCAGGATACATACTGGGCTTTCTCTCTCCATTTCCCAGTACCTAGCAGCGAGTCTTGTAAATAACAGGTCTCAGTAAATGTTTGTTGAATGAATGAATGAGAGGATGAATTATTGAGGATGCACTCAACAATTATTTGGTGGCTGAACAATGAAGCCAACCCACATCTACATGTCCTTGACAGTGGCCTCTTGTTTGGCTGTCTGTTCTCCAAGCAGCCACCCTGGCCTGTCATAACTACCGTGATAACAGCCACAAAACCAGCTGCAGATTAGTCAGTGACCTGAACAGAATTGTGTACAGGGAGCCAGCCAGGTGAAATATGTGTGGGATTTACAGACACACTGGCATTTCATGAAGGTGTGAGAGAAGAGGAGACAAGTTGCAGATGGCTGGCAGGAGCCCAGGATTCTGAGTTAGACGCACCTGCCTGTGGGTTTCAGCTCTGCCACTTATCAGCTGTGGCTTTGGAGCAAGAAACCTAACCCTCTAAAGGCCTCAGTTTCCTCTTTTATATGAAAATAATAATACAAGCTGCCTGTGAGAGTTGTTATACATATTAAGATCACAAAGTAAGCAGCCAGAAAGAAACTGTTATTGCTATACGTTGTAAACAACCGCTTTTTAGAGCAAGATACAGTATTATACCATCACCATAATTAGGCTAATAGCTTTAATACATATTGCAATTAAAGCACCTATATTTGTCTCAGGCATTTTATCACACATCACTTGATACTATCCTGAGTGTCATGGTGGGACCTCTGTCAAGTTAGTGATTGACAGATGGCGGGTACCAATTAAAGCTTTCTTGCTTCTTTCTAGAAGTATTCTTTCCTTCCTCTCAAAATGTTCATACCCTACCTGTTTTTTGCAAGAGCCCATTAAAACGAGGTCTTCCTCATAAAAACTTTCTTTCTTGCCCCACAGTTGTAATCTCTCCTGCCTCTGTGCCTCCTGTAAGGCCCTGAGCATGATGACAGTGGTGTGTCCTCGGCTCCCTTTGGGACTCTGAGCATCGTCAGCGTGGAGCCCAGGTTGTGCTCTCTTCTGTCTCACTAGCGCTCAGCACAGAGACTGACACTTAAAATATCCCCAGCAACTCGGTGATCCCGTTATATAAACTTGTGAGAAGAAAGAAAAAAAAGGACTGCTCAGGACATTTATTTTATGTACTGAGACCACACCAGTGGTTTTCAAACCCAGGTGTGATGTCTCTATAGATACCAAAGACTTTTCCAGGACTTCCCAGGCAGAGAGATGGCTGATGGCATCAACTTCCTAATCCTGGACTTCTAAATACTCCTTCCTCAAGTTCTACCCAAGGACACAGCCCACAGTGGAGGCTGGCAGGGTGACATAGTGGCTCTATCTCCCACCTTCTCCTCCACAACCATCCTCTCCCCACTCTGCAAAAGAAAGATGTGCCCCTCCCATACCTCAAATCTCTCCATGCTGCTTTGCCTCTGGAGCGCAGGAGAGGAGACTTTCTGCCCCCTGGAGTCCAGGCTCCTAGACCCATAGACTACCCTGACCATCCAAGACATAACTTCCAATGACCTTTACAGCTCATACTTAGTTAATAGGTACAAAAATTTGTAATCCATGTATTTGGTACTAATAAATTGCAGATGAAAAATAATTACACGAGTAAGTCAATACTAAAAACAATGTTAACACATAGCTTTAACAGATAGAGGAATTTAAAAATTTAAATTTCAAATGATGAGCATATTTTTGATGCAGGAATATTTGATAGAGTGATTAATAAGTACCTTTTAAGTGTAAAAACATGTTAATTAAAAATTCTGAAGGAGAAGAGGAAGGGAAATTCAAAGTCAAGGAGAAAAAGGAATAATGCAAATTTGCAACTGTTAAAAAGTAATTTTTGAATGGATGATAGTATGTATAAAATAGCTATTGTTTTTACATTATGTTATATACATTAAAGGAAGGGGTGGAGCATTTTTATTATAAAATATTGATAGTTTACAGGAAGCCAGAAATTATGTCATTTGCAGCTCTTTTAAGCATGATTAAAATGTGTAGAAGCAACTTCAAGAAGGAAGTATATTGATTTTAAAATTATTTTAGGGTATGCCCTGTTCCTCTTATCTGGACTTCTACATTTTAATAAGCAAATGATCTGCTGAAATCTGAGATAGCAAAGGTATCAAGTCAAAGAATTAATATTCGTGAGTAGAGGGCAAGGCAGGGGGACCTCAGGGTGCCAGGTTCCAGCCCAGTTCTGTCTCTAAGTCATTGTGTGACCTTGATCAGCCCCTTTCCTTCTCTGAGCATCAGTTTACCCATAAAAGGAGAAAGGTGGACAGGAAGTTCTGTAAGCCTCATCACAGGTTTAAAATACTTCATAGCCTAATTTCCATAAAGCAGCACCAGCTCAGAGAGGCAGAAAGAACCCCAAAATGAACTAATCTGAATTAAATGCCCAACAAAACTCTCTCAAGGTCTGGGTGCTCTGCAGAAAGAAAAATAAAAGAGGCCTGGTCTAGTGACTGAAGGGGCCACACGTGCGCCCGAAGGCAGACTGGATAATGAAAGAGTAAAAAGAACAGAGAGAAGAAGCATCTCTCTGTTCTGAGTCCTACTTCAAACCCAGGAAGCAATGATGAAGCAGCTTTTACTCTACTTCCTGCAATTAAAAAAAAGGGGGGGAGTCACCAGATTTTTTGAAGTGTTATGATGAAATGGGGAAGCGATGTCCCCAAAAACAACTCCAACAAGTGCTTTGTCATGGAGGTCAAAAATCCCCTCCCCACTGGGCTCTTCAATTCAACGCGTATACACACTGCTGAGAAGGGCCCTACACTGGGACATTGTCACTGTTTCCAAACATGGGCCAGCCCCTCATGGCACAGCCTCGCAGAGCTGTGCTTAGCTCTTGACATACAGTCTGTTCCGTCATTTCAGTAAACCCTGAGCGTGGGGTCACCCATTCCATAGGTGAGGAAATGTATGTCTGGAGAGGTCAGCTGAGATGCCCAAGGGTGCTCAGCTAGTATCACAGGGTCAGTGTAGATGCCACATCCGCTGGTCTCTGACACCTAGGAGGCAGAAGACCTGGGTGCAGCAAAGTCCTGCATGCTGTCCCCTGGGGTGGCTGGGGAGGCACTGACAATGAGGAGGGCCACTACTTTATAGAGCTTCATCCTCACAGCTACCCTTTTAAGTAGGACTTTCCTCACACCCACTTTGCAGATGAGGAAACTGAGGCTTGGAGCACATTAATAACTTACATGCACGAAACGAACCTGAACTCATATCCTGCAAGGCTTTCACGCTCTGTGTGCCGTGCCCAGGCAAAGAGAACAGATGTTGAGAAGATTTATCAATCGGCATCTCTGTAGGTTTCAGACCACACTAGTCTTCCTCCTCCTGAGGAGCCTCCACTTTGGCCCGGCTGCATCTGATGTGTCCTGGGCTCTCCTCTTTGACAGGCAGCTCTGATGGGGACCCCGGATGTGTCCTCCAGAGCATCACTCACACAGCACCTTCGAGCAGTGCTCTGCACCTCGCACTCCACCGAACACTAGTGTTTTTACAAAACGTTGCTAGAGATTCCAAAAACAAAAGAAGATGGTTTTCTCGCCAAATGAATTTGGGACTGGAATTATTATGCTCTTGAAGATTCAGAATGCCCATTAGCTGGTAGAAGGCTTTTCAAAGCCGTGTTTAACTGAGGCACAGCTTCACGCTGGGCTGTGTCATCTGTTCCATCTGGCATCAAATAAATGACATCCACGCAGCTCCCCATGTGATGCTGCAGGGGTCACGGGGAGTGACGGTGCAGAATATGAACGGGAGGGGGCCAAGAGCAACTTCTGAGCAGGCATCGATATTTTAGGGGTGGGCCAAGGAAGATACCAGAAACAAGTCTGAGAAGAGCCTGGTGGAGACAGCATGGAAGAAATAGAAGAAAAGGAGGAGAAATAGAAGCCAAGGGAAAAGAAGAGAGAGAGAAGACACAGCTATCGGTGTTACCCGCTGCCAAAGGAGCCGGGAGAGGAAGACCAGGGCAAGGGCAGCAGTGAGCGAGCTTTCTGCAGGGCTGCGAGTGACAGGCGAACCCGTCAGGAGGGGAATCTCAGCCCTTCTTCTGCCCTCTCCTGTTCTTCCTCTCCTCCTGAATGATCCCGTCCTAATACACTGGCTGGGCTGACCAAGGGGAGTTTCCTTCCAGGTGGGGGGTGGGATGGGGCGGTGGAGGAGCCACAGTGTGCAAATGAGGGACTTAGGAGCCAGAGACGGATGAGGACAGCACCCCCATGAGCCGGACAGTGTGGGGATGGCCAACGGCAGAATGTGGAGCCGGAGCTGGGAGCCGCCACACAGCCCAACACAGCCCAGCATCGGGGAGGGGCCGTGAGCTGCACATGGTGGGGATGCTGGCTGCACACAGAGTGGGGCAGGTAAGATTGTGGGAGTCAGGCTGCTCACCTTTAAAGGAGGAGTTCCAATACAGACAGGGAGAAGGCATGTTGGATTAGAATTATACACATTGTGTGGGTTTATGGATTTCAATATACAGCATATCCCAAAATGTAGTAAGCTCTGTTAACATCAGAATATAAACACCACAGACTTACAAAACACACTATTTGAAAATTATTTATTTATATGTCTTTTACACTTATTTAGTTTTGTAAATTTTGAACCACAGCTTTCTTTTTTTATTGTTTGAGATTCCTTGAAGGAGCAAAGAATTAGGTTACACTGATGACATTTGTTAGATTATGTCTCTCTTATAATTGTGTCCTGCCCCCAAGAGGTGTGCCATACACTGTGACCCCTCCTCCCCTCTCCCCACTTGCTCATTCCCCTATCCCACCCCTTATATTAGCTCATCTATGCCTTCATATTAGAATTGAGTACATTAGATTCTTGATTTTCCATTCTCGTGATGCTTTACTAAGAAGAATGTGTTCCACCTCCACCCAGGTTAATACGAAAGATATGAAGTCTCCATCTTTCATAATGGCTGAACACTATTCCATGGTATACATATACCACAGCTTATTAATCCATTCCTGAGTTAGTGGGCATTTAGGTTGTTTCCACATTTTGGCAATTGTAAATTGAGTTGTGATAAACAGTCTAGTGCAAATGTCCTTATGATAAAAGGACATTTTATTTCTTCTGTGTAGATGCCCAGTAATGGGATTGCAGAATCAAATGGGAGGTCTAATTTGAGTTCTTTGAGGATTCTCCATACTTCCTTCCAAAAAGGTTTAGTTTGCAGTCCCACCAACAGTGTAAAATTGTTCCTTCTTCTCCACATCCACGCCAGCATCTGCAGCTAAGAACTACAACTTTTTTATTTTAATTTTTTCAGGCCCTCTGAAGATGGCAAACATTGACTGAAAAATTAAAAACTGATTTCAAGATGTACAAAATTTTTTACAAGAAGTTCCCAAAAGTCAAGAATGACTGGGGAACAGTTCCAGACTGAAGGAGACTTAAAGAGACAAGACCAGCAGATGTATCATGTGATTCTGAACTGAAAACATTCGCTCTAAAAGACGTCGTTGGAACAATTGTCCAAGCATAAATGGGATGGAGCAGTGGTTCTCAACCTTCCTAATGCCGTGGCCCTTTAATACAGTTCCTGTGGGTCACGCTGGGATAGAGGCTTGGAAGGGAGAAAAGCATCAGTGTTAATTTCCTGATTGTGCCTGTACCTTGTGGCTATGTGGAAGATCATTCTCGTCTGTGGGAAATCACTCTAAAGCATTTGGGGGTGGAGGGAACAGCAACATACTGTTAAATGATTCAATAAAACAAGTTATTTGTGCTGCCTTTGCAACTTTTCTATACATTTGAGATGATTTAAGATTGTTTTCAGGAAAATAAAAAAGAAACATTGACCCATAGGAGACTCTATTTCCTCACTTGTCATATCAGAGTGTTGATGGACTATTGGGAGAATAACAAAGTCACCCAGAAAACAATTGCAAACCTGAGATGCTAAGTAGGGAGCATCTGGAGAGATGCTGGAGGGTGGCCAAGCATCGGAAAAGACCAGCGGCACCAAAGGCAAGAAGGAAGTCCTCGGCTCTAAGGAAGAATAAGTGAGCTCAGGTGAAGGGTAGGTTTTACATTGGCTTGTTTTCTTTTGTTTTCCAAGGCAGGGCAGACATCACAGTATTTGCAGTCAGAAGACCAAAGACCCTGCTCTCACCTTCCCTTTTCCAGTGTCTGCTGACACTTACAAAGCCAGTTTAGAGCAGTGGCCTCAACCCAGCTGTCAGGCTCCTCAGACAGCCTTGCAGAAATAGCTCGCCTTTCCATATGGAAGGTCTTCATGTTCTTGGTCATGACAGAGATGGTTGTATTGTAAAAATCCAAAACACCAAGGAGAGCAACTTACCAGAAAAAAATATATATTGCAGGATAGCTGACGAGTTGGACAGAAGGAAGAGACTGTTCTCGTATACTCTGGTATCTTCTGAATTTAAAACCATGTGAATAGACCAGTGATTGTCAATGAAGACAAGAGGCAATGCACCACCCAGAGGACACTGACAATATCTGGTGACAATTTTGGTTGTCACAGCTAGGAGAGGAGTCTTGTCAGCACCTACTGGATAGAGGCCGAGGATGTTACTCAATACTCGTACGCAGGACAGCCTCACACAAGAAATAATTGCCCAGTGCAGAGTATCAATAGTGCAAAGGTTACAAAACCCTAGAATTTAGTATTTGACAGGAAATATCCACAAATAAAAAAAATTCTTGGCCTGATGTTTTGAATCAAAAAATATATTTGTAGCGCAAATCATTGAACAGATATCTGCTGACCTTTGAATAGGTTAAGCCATATACAGGACGGAGGGTTGGAGTTCCTAATTACCAAGCCCAGAAGGACCTAGAGAGCATTCAGTGCACACCCCGCCTGTTCTAATCAGGTTATTATAATTGGAGGGAGAGACAACATCCTTGAGGAAGAGAACCCATGCATCTGGGGTCAGAAGGCCAGAATTTGATCTTCATTCTATTGAGTATTACTTTCACAGCTGACCAGAAATCACCGTCTTTCCTTGTCTGTAAAATGTGGTGAATGTCCTCCAGTTGATGTTATCTGTTCCACTCCTTAGCTGGCTCTTTGAAGACCCACACACCACACACCAGGGCACAACCTAAAAGCAGACCTCAAAGGCCAGATCGCTTAGGTTTCCTCTGACCATCTTGCTCTTTAAAATTCCTAGTCCCAAAGTCTTTTTTGCAAACCCCAGCTTCAGAATCAGCTTCTAGCCCACCGGTTTAAGCCATGTTCTGCCTTACCAGCTGACCTTTGAATCCCCATGTTTCAAATGCTTTCAGTTTAGTCCTTGCTTAGAGAATCATTCTATTTTTCTGATCCCTGTGCCCATGCAAAAACTGTTACCAGACTGTAGTCAATGCCAATTTCACTACTACATCCCGCTGAGGGGTGCGGATCATTGCAAGACGATGACATGGAAACAATTTGTAAGCCCAACAATATGTTCCATAAATGTAGGGAAGTTGTTTTTATGAGGACAACATCTTACTTTCTCTCCTGTCTTTACAGCCTGGCAGCAAGCCTTGTACATAACTGATGTTCAGTAAGTGCTCAGCAGTGTGGGGCAGGGGAGGATAAAATACTATGCCCACTCTCGGGAGCCTTATCATGCTACAGAGGATAAGGCAGATGCCTCCACGGGCCACTGTGAGCTGTCAGGAAGTGGACCCACATGTGATGGATGGACACGCCCCCTTCAGAGACCGCCTGACCAAGAGCCCCAGGGGTTTAGCACTTCGTAGAGTCCTCCCTACACACTGACAGGAGTAGATCCCAACTGGTGTTACACTTTCATTTCGGAACACCCACACAGAAGCACCTCTGGAAAGAAGAAATCAGGACTGAGCTATTCTTACATCTGTCTCCCATGGGAACAGCCACGGAGATCAAATATATTCTGTGACACTCTGGAGGCCTGGACCAGGATGAAGAGAGAGATTTCAGCTCAACAGATACAGACTTTCCAGTAGAGTCAGTGCGCCCTGGGCCAGTCACATTGGCTCCCTGTGATCCCAGTATTTTGGGAGGCTGAGGTGGGGCCAAGAGTTTGAGTCAGTTCACAGCACTAAGGCTGATCCACAGGAAAGTAAGTGTCTTTAGTCATGAACTAGTGACAATAAGGAAGGACGGCCGCTGAAACAAACTCCACAGACAAACTCTACAGTAAACAAATGCCTATCCAAGGTCACGCGAGCCTGGATTGCAGCCCTGCCACCAACATGCTGAGTGGAGTTACATGAGTCACCTGGTGTCGCCGGGATTCTGTGCAGTCATCTAAAAGAGGGCTAATTAAACCCACGTGCATCAAAATGGAATAAGACATGTAAGCTCGCTTTGGAACATCATAAACTGAGCTGTGAAGGGCGTGCGTTTGTGCTGCCAATCTCTGTCTCCGCCGGCCACATCCCCAGCTCTGTGGCAGCTCCTCCCCCAGAGTCCCATGCTGCTCGCATCTAAGAACCACCATCTGTGCATAAAGAAAATTGTCTTTTGGTGAGAGCACCATAGAGAGCTCTTGATTTAATGACCCTGGTGAGCCAGTCCTGCTGTCTGTAGGAAAATCGTATTTTATGGAAACAAGGGATGACACAAACACAGGGCCCACCAAGCCCCTGTTATTCCCCCTCTGGTCCTGGAAGTCAGCAGCAGCAGGTGGAGCAGACGTGGGGCCAGGGAGCATCACAGGAGGCAGCTGGGAGCACCTATAGCCCACCATGGGGAGGAAGGGGGGCAGGACAGGACTTTGAGTCAGGGGGCTGGAGGGGGAAATGGGGATGCCAGATCTTCCACTTGCTCTTGGGTAATTTGAGACTAATACTATAAGCTCTCGGAGGCTCAATGTGTTCAGCCATAAAATTGGGAAGATTATCGTAATCCTTCCCTTAGAGGTTGCTGGAAGGATTAAATGAGATAATGCTGGACACAGCCTCAGGAACAAGAGAGATAAGGGAGGCAGGGGCCTCACTCCCCCAACTCCCTGGGAAACAAAAATGATATAATTGTCAAACACAACAGGAGTCTCAAAAGTATAAGAAATCAGCCACATAATTCATGACATGTAGATGGGCTCAATTATCCTGTCACACGTATTTAAAAACCTCATTGTTTTCAGTTATAGAGAAAATATAAAGAAAAGGCGTAAGTACTTGCTTCTGAGCAAGGCTAAAATAAATAATTCAGGGCTCATAAAAAGATAAATAAAACTGTGTCTTGGGAGGATTAGACCCGGAGACACAAAACTCACTCCCCTGGTGTAAAACACAAGTCTCTTCCGAATGTGTGGGTGACATGCTCACACACACACACACCTGAACTCAACTAGGTCTGAGATGTTGGCTGAGGCAGCCTGGTGTAGGAAAAAGAATAAAGGCTTTGGAGCCCAAACTGCACTCTGGGCTTAGGGTTTTCTTATTGGCTTTATGAGTCTGGGCAATCTGCTTTCTGCAATCCTCATAATAACTAACTTTCAAAGCTATCATGAAGATTAAATTAAATCATATATGTAAACTGCCTAACCTAATGCCTGGCACAGAGTGACTATCTCATCAATGGCAGTTTTAAACAGTAGCTGTTCTCTGCACTGATGCACGTGATCGCATTCAAGTGCTGCTGCATGTTGGAGGTGAGGCCCATGTGGGCTGACATCTCCAACAGCACCAGGACGTGGTGATGGGGGTACAAACCTACAGTACCTGTATCCCAGTCCTGTGCTCCATTCACCCATTTGGTGGTGAGTCTTGCCCCTGAGAGAAATTCATCAAGTGGGGGAAACATCTGGAACATCTGGAACAAGTGGGAGTCCAACGAGAGTGCTGGGCGAGGATGTCTTCCCTGCCAGCTCTGTGGGTGAAGATGACCCAGGAGGGAACAGTCTCAGTATGTTTTTATGGGAACCATTTGTTTAGCAAATTCCTTCCTGAATCAGTTTTTGTTTTTCCACCTCCATCTTTTGTATCTCCACAGGTGGAGATGAGCAAACTTGAAAGAAAAGTGTTACCTAATGGGACTAACAGGAATACACATAGGTCAGGAGGGCAGGGAAGAGGAAGAAAGGCAAGGGTCCAACACAGAGCTGGACAGTGACCATCAGCTCCTCTCAGGGACACAGGCCAGATGCCAGGATGCTCCTCAGACCTTAACAGGAGAGCAGCCCAGCAAGGTGCCATCTGCTGGAAGTCAGACATCTCCAGTACCAAACAGCCCTGTGGTCAGCCCACATTCTCAGGAGAGGTCCTCTGGGGTTCTCCCAAGAAGCAGCAAGCCATGTTCCTGCCTTCTGAGTTACTGGCATCCTTTAGCTTTTCTTCACAATATCAACTGCCGCAACTTTAGGCTATTGAGAAAGTCTCAGAAAGTACGTTTCAGCCACCGGGCTTGAAGGTTACCACTTGGAGTATGGCCTATTATCCCATGTTATCACTAAACAGAAAATGGACTTGGTCAGGCTGCATGGAGTGATGAGATACAAGCCCAGCCTGCCAACTGGGCTATTTATACTGGAGGAAGGTTACTGAAAAACCCATCTCAATATCTAACCCAGCATGATCCTTTTATTTGCAATTATCTCCCAGTTTGGCATGAAATCCAAATAAATGTTTAGAAATGCTCAAACCTCCGGATGAAAGCTATAATTAATGTATCAATGATTTTCTTCTAAAGAGCATGCAATCAAAAAGAGAAGCCTGCATATTAGAGCAATTAATGGAAATTATAGAGAGTTGCGAGGACAATGGGTTTGCATTCTAGTTTCAAACGTTTTCAGGATTTAGACATTGTCAGGTCAAAATTTGTTGTGTGCTGACACTCAAACTCTGATTAACATTCATAGTTTACAAAGGGCATTGCACATGTAGACTGAACTTTTCAAACTGTAAAATATAAAAGATAGGGACCTGCCACATGGAACTGGAAATCTGAACAATATGTAAACTAAGGACCAGGGAGAAGCTAAGTATTCAATCAAAGCAATGTGGTCACGGAAGGGTCATTAGGCTGAGGCCAAGAGGAAAGATTCAGGAAGACAGGAAATGAAACCAAGGTTTCCAGCATCGAGCCCTGAGAAGTTCATCAAGAAATGGCTTCTTGGGGACACAGCTGTCACCCACAAGCAACTTCAAATGTCCAATCTGTGCAGTGAACTTCACTATCAATCTCATGCATTGCCACTCCTTGCCCTTCTCCTGGAAGGTGAGTAACTCAAGGGCAAGTTTTTGTGTTTGTACTCTCATCCATCAGCTCAGTGCCTGACAAAGAGCAGATGCCAAGAAAATGCTATGGAAGTACATGTGATTAAGAACCAACTTCTCAGTCAGGAGCAGCAGCATCCTGGGTTACTGGCATCCTTTAGCACTTTAATCCCAGCACTTTGGGAGGCCAAAGTAGGAGAATCATTTAAGGCCAGCAGTTCAAGACCAGCCTGAGCAACATAGCAAGACCCTGTCTCCACAAAAGAAATTTTAGGGAGTGGAGCAATATGGCCAAATAGAAACCTTCAGTAATCATCTTTTATACAAACATCAAATTCAACAGCTACCCCAAGAAAGAAGGATCCATATATTAAAAAGATATCTGCTGTCCTGTGTTTTTTGCCACACGATTCACAATACACAAAATTTGGAATCAACCTAAATGTACATCAACAGATAAATGGATAAAGGAATTGTGGTACATAAACACAATGGAATAGTATATAGCCATAGAAAAACTGAAATCCTTTTTGTAACAACATGGATGGAATTGGATAACATTACATTAAGCAAAATAAACCAAGTGCAGAAAGATAAATCTTGCAAGTTGTCACTCATATGTGGGAGCTAAATATTAAAAATAATTGCTTCCATTGAAGAGTAGAATTATGGTTACCAAGGGCTGGGGAAGGTGATAGGGTGGAAGTAATAAAGTGGGGAGTGATAAAGGGGGGATACAAGGATATAGTTAGATAGAATGAACAATATTTAACAGCACAACCATGTAACTACAATCAACAGTAAATTAGGGTATACTTTAAAAGGGCTAGAAGAGTAGAATTGGATTGTTCCTAACACAAAGAATCGTTCAATTCCTGAGGTGATAGATAACTTAATTACCCTGATTTGACTAAATTATATTGTATGTCTATATAAAAATCTCACATGTACCCTATAAAGATACGCAATTGTTGTGTACCCATAACAAATAAAAAAAAAAATTTAATATATAAAAAAAAGCAGCCTGGCATGCTGGTGCAGGCTTGTAGTCCCAGCTTCTCTGGAGGTAGAGGCAGGAAGATCCCTTGAGCCAGGAACTTAAGGCTTCAGCAGGTTAGAATTGTGCCTGCACTTCAACCTGGGTGACAACAGAGAGACTCTGTGTCTAAGAGGGGAAAGACACTGACTTCTCACATCTATTTAATCTTTGGGCAGGACCTCATCTTTGCATTTCTGGAAATGCATGTGCATCTTTCAAAGTGTACCTCACCTCAGCCCAGAAACCTTCCTTAGCCGTTGTAGACCACAGTGCGCTGCCTTCCACGAAGCTCCAAAATCACTTCCTGACCCATCTTTCCTTAGGTGTCTCCACATGCCTGTAAGCTCCTGAAGATGAACAGAATGCTCTTTTGGCTTTGCATCTTTCACAACTAACTTTTATGGACTGGATTTTGTCCCTTCCAAAATTCATATGTTGAAGTCCTAACCCCCAGTATACCTCAAAATGTAACTGCATGTGGAATTAGTGACTTTGAGGAAATAGTCAAGGTTAAACAAGGAGGATGCTAATCCAATATAACTGGTGTCTTCTTGAGAAGTGGAAGGACCTCAGGAGTGTACCTGTACAGAGTGAAGGCCACGCAAGGACACAGGGAGAGGTGGCTGTCTGCAAGCCAATGAAATAGGCCTCAGGAGAAATACCTTGATCTCCAACTTTACCCTCCAGAATCATGAGAAAACAAACTTCTGTTCTTTATATCACCAGTCTGTGGTGTTTTGATATGACTGCCCTAACAAACTTATACATGAGGCACAGAAGGGAAAGCCATCTTTCATTTATTCTATTTCTACCAACAAGAGAAGAGAAGAACATTCAGTGTATGTCTGTTAGGCCCAGCTGGTCCATATAGTTGTGCAAGTCTGACATTTTCTTATTGATCATTCATCTGGTGGTTCTATTCATTATGGAAAATGGGGTATTGACATCTCCTACAAGCTAAGCTTCAAGTTAGCAAAAGGAAGGAAATTATAAAGATTACTACCAAATAAAAAAAAAGAGAAGAAAAAAAGATAGAAAAAATCAATGAAAACTGAGTTGGTTTTTGAAAAGATAAAATTGGTAAACCCTTAGCTAGACTAAGAAAAAGAGAGAAGACTCAAATAAATAAAATAAGAAATGAAAAAGAAGACATTAGAACTGGTACCACAGTAATGAAAATTATAATAAGAATATTATGAACAAATGTACACCAACAAATTAGATAACCTAGAAGAATTTGATAAATTCGTAGAAACATGCCATCTACTAAAACTGAATTATAAAGAAATAGAGAATCTGGACAGATCAATAAAAATGAGGAGACTGAATCAGAAATCCAAAACCTCCCAACAAAGAAAATCTCAAGACCAAATGTTTCCCTGATTAATTCTACTAAACATTTAAGGAAGAATTAACATTGATCCTTTTAAAATTCTTTAAAACAATGAAAGATGAGAACTACTTCTCAAACTCATTTTATGAGGCCAGTATTATCTTGATAGCAAAGCCAAATAAAGGCACTACAAAAAAAATTAAAGAAAACTTACAGGCCAATATCTCTGATGTATTTAGATGCATAGTTGCCAAAAATCCTCAATAAAATACTAGAAAATCAAATTTAATGGCACATTACATGATCATACATCATGACCAAGTGGGAGTTATTCCTGGGATGCAAGGATGGTTCAACATGTACAAATCAACAAATGTCACACAACATATTAAGAAGATATAGGATAAATATCATTAATTATATCAATAGATGCAGAGAAAAAAGCATTTGACAAAATTTAACAACTTCATGATAAAAACACTCAACAAACTTCTATACAAAAAGTACAGAAGGAATTTACCTCAACAAAATAAAGACCAGACAAGCTATATTTACTAATTATCTGCAATCTGTTGATTATTTTACAATGTATACAAATATCAAAACATTAAATTGTATACCTCAAATATACACAATGTTATGTTAGCAATATCTCAACAAAACTGTTAAAATTAAACAAATAAAAGTCATATATGAAAAACTCAGAGTTAATGTTATGCTCATCAATGAAAAGCTAAAACATTTTCCTTTAAGACTAGGACCCTCTCTTGCCATGTCTAGTCAACAGTTCTGAAATAACTAGACAGAACATTTAGGCAAGAAAAAGAAATCAAAGGAATTCACTTCAGAAGCAGAGAATCAAGAGTATCTCTGCAGATGACATAATCTTATAAAAAAAAAACAACTAAAGACTCTACAAAAAAAGAGAAACAGAGAAACTGCTAAAACTATTAAGTTCAGCAAAGTTGCAAGCTACAAAATCAACATGAAAAATCAGTTGTGTTTCTGTATACATTCTGTATTAACATCCAAAAAAGAAATTAAGAAAACAATTCCATTTACAATAGTACCAAAAAGAGTAAAATACTTAGGAATAAACTTACCCAAGAAGGAAAAAGACTTGTACTATGAAAACTACAACCTATTGATGAAAGAAATTAAAGAAGAGACAAATAAATGGAAAGGACATCCTATGTTTATGCATTGTAAGACTTCATATTGTTAAATTTTCCATACTACACAGAGCAATCTACAGATTCAATGCAATTCCTCTCAAAATTCCAAAGGCCATTTTTATGAAAATAGAAAATCCTAAAATTTATATGGGATTACAAAAGACCCTGAATAGTCAGAGCAATCTTGAGAAAGAACAAAGCTTAAGGCCTCACACTTCCTGATTTTAAAATATATTACAAAGCTACAGTAATCAAAACAGCATGTTATTGACATACAGATCGACACAAATAACAATGGAACAGAATATAGAGCCTAGAAATAAACCCACATAGTCAATCAATATTTAACAAGGAAAAAGATATTCTCTCCAACAAATGGTGCTGGTAAAACTAGACAGCCACATGCAAAAAAATTATTCCTTTATCTCATACCATACCCAAAATTCAACTCAAAATGGACTTAAGATTTAAGTGTAAGACCTAAAACTGTAAAACTCCTAGAAGAAAACAATGGGGAAAATTTCATGACATTGGTCTTGGCAATGATTTCTTAGATTTGACACTGAAAGCTCAGACAACACAAATGAAACAAAAGAAGGGCACTGTATCAACCTAAAAAGATCCCACATGGCAAAGGAAGCAATCAACAGGCAACCTTTGAAATGGGAGACTGCATTTACAAACATACATGTAATAAAGGGTTAATATCCAAAACACACAGGGAACTCATAATAGCATAAAACAATCTAATTTAAAAATGGGCAAAGGACTTGAATAGGCATTTCACCGAAGAAGATATATAAAAATGGTCAGCATGTGCATAAAAAGATGAAAACATCAAATCAAAACCACAGCAAGAGCCTCACTTCAATCAGTAAAGCTATTTTCAAAACTTTACATCTATTAGAATGATTATTATCAAAAATAATAACAAGTGGTTGCCAGGAATGTGGAGAGAAAGAAATTCTTATACACTGTTGATGGAAACATAAAATGGTGCAGCTACTATGGAAAACAGTATGGAGTTTCCTCCAAAAATTAAAAATTGAACTACCATATGATCCAGAAATTCCCTTTCTGAGTATATAAAGGGATAGTCAAAGGAAATGAAATCAGTATGTCAAAGAAATATCTGTCCTCCCTTGTCCATGACAGCATTATTCACAATAACCAAGTTATCTATCAACAGATAAATGGATAAAGAGAATGTGATGTGTATACAATAGACTATCATTCAGTCTTGAAGAGAAATTCTACCATCTACAACAATGTGGATGAGCCTAGAGGACATTAAACTAAGTGAAATAAGTCAGTCATAGAAAGACAGATACTGCATGGTTCCACTTCTATAAGGTATCTAAGACAATCAAGCTCATAGAAACAGAGAAAAGAATGGAGGTTCTCAGGTGTGGGGGAGAGGGAGAAGTGGGAAGTTACTACTATCCAACAGATAGGAAGTTTCCATCATAGAAGATGAATGAGCTTCGAGATCCACTGTATAACACTGAGCCTACAGTTAAGAATACTGTATTGTACACTTAAAAATTCTTTAAAAATGTACATCTCCCAGTAAGTGTTAACTGGCAGAATAAGAACAAACAGGTAAATCATCTATCTATAATGATGAAAAAGCAAACATTCTTGAACCCAATTTGAAATTAATGGAGAAAAATACACAAATAAAAGAATCTGAAAGTCAAAAAAGAAAGAGGGAGGTGGATAAAGCTGCTAAGTTCCATAATTTAATAAGCACATAGACTAATTTCTAGAATTACTCCTAGAATTGGTCTAATTATGAACATAGAATGAAACAGAATAATCTAAAGTCAATGAACTTTGGGAATTGAGACCTGGATTTGAACTGTACCTCTGCCATCTACCAGCTGTGTAGCCTCAGGCAGGTCACTTGAATTCTACGACCTTGGTTTTCTAATATTTTCCTCATATCTGAAGCATCTGTTTACCTAGTCTTAGCCTGGACTGTTGCGAGTAGCAATGAGTTTGTGTGGGTGAAACTTTTGTCATGATTTGCATATCATAGACACCAAAATAAATCATAGCAACAATTAAGAAGGCATCCAAAGTGGGAAGGAAGAAAAACATAGATTTTGGAGACACCGAGGAAGATAAGCATATGCTTCCTTGGAACTTCCAGATCTAACTCTCTATTGGGGACTTCATCCACTCCATGATGAAAAGCAAAAGCAATGAACCCCAAACTCCGCTCTGCCACCCACTCACCGAAGGCTTGAATCAAGTCCATTCCTGGCAGAGGTGATGTCCTATTCACCTTTTGAACTTCAATGACAATTAAGTGGAAGTTTTAACAACCTGTAATCATGTGATAGCAGTAGTTAGCTAGAAGGAGGAGGAAGAGGAGTCATAGCCACTCAGACTT
>CAUYRH010030809.1:0-13783 GCA_963574655.1 Perodicticus potto
CACCCTGGATAGAGTGCCGTGTCATCACAGCTCACAGCAACCTCCAATTCCTGGGCTCAAGCGAGTCTCTTGCCTCCGCCTCCCAAGTAGCTGGGACTACAGGCACCCGCCACAACGCCCGGCCATTTTTTGGTTGCAGCCATCGTTGTTTGGCAGGCCCGAGCTGGATTCGAACCCGCCAGCTTAGGTGTACGCGGCTGGCGCCTTAGCCCGCTGAGCCACAGGCGCCAAGCCTATCAGTGGTATTAAAGTCCTATTTCATGTGAATTTAAAATTCTTGGCTCATTTCATTCTGTCTTTGCCTGTTGAATTTGTCCTCCTTGGATGATTTGAAGGCCTTCTGAAGGAATCATGGTCAAGTTGGAGTAGAATATAAATCTTGGGAAGCCAAAATTAGATATAGAATCATTAGTGGGAAAGACATCCTTTGGGGGCCAGAGGGATCCTTCTGGGTAATTGTCAGTTACTAGCAGATGGCGTGTTACTGCAGGTGTTGAAGAGCTTGGCCTAAGAGTTAAGGTAGCCTTGTTTTCACATTCAGTAGGAGAAATTAATTTTTCTTCTTTTCTTTTGAGACATAGTCTAACACTGTGCCCTGGGAAGAGAGTCCTGGTGTTGGAGCTCGCAGCAACCTCCAGCTCTTGGGCTCAAGATCTCCTCTTTCTTCAGCCTGTAAAGTAGCTGGGACTACAGGCACCCGCTACAATTAGCTTTTCTAATTTTTTTTTTCTGGAAACAAAGTTTCAAGCTGTAGTCCTGGGTAGAATGCTACAGTGTCACAGCTCATAGCAACCTCACACTTTTGGGCTTAAGTGATTCTCTTGCCTCAGCCTCCCAACTAGTGGCACCCTCCCACTACAGGTGCCCAGCTATTTGTTTGTTTTATAGACACTGCAAATGCTTTATTTGACACTTCCAAATCGTCCCTGTTAAGCCAAGTGGTTGTGATCTTGACATCCAGCACACAGCAGCCAAGTTCAGTGTAGCCTCCGAGCTTCTCTCTCCGGCTGTGCGTGGGCCCTTTCACATTGGGAATGATGGAGCAGGTTGTGTCGTCCATTAATTCCATGCACACCTGTGTGTACTGCCCCTGAAAACTGGTACTGCCCAGCTCCTTGGTAACCATGGCCAGCTTTATTGGCTCCATGCAGCTAGTGTGCGTATTGTGGTGTGGTGGCAGTTGAGCTGGCCAAGAGGTGCCCAGCTGTTTATTTTGTTGCAGTTGTCATTGTTACTTAGCAGGCCTGGGTCGGTTTCAAACCCATCAGCCACTGTGTATGTGGCTGGCGCCCTCCCCACTGAGCTACAGGTGCCACCCTTTTTCTATTTTTAGTAGAGCCAGGGTCTTGCTTTTGTACAGGCTGGTCCCAAACTCCTGAGTTCAAGAAGTCCACCCATGCCAGCCTCCCAGAGTGCTAGGATAATAAGGGTGAATCACTGTGCTTGGCTCCTGTATAACTATTGATAACTATTTTTACATCCTACCCGAGTATCAGCCAACACAATAAGAGAATAGTAACATCTCCATTATGTCAGTACTATGCTAGAAACAAAAACTCTTGTCATGGGCAACGCCTGTGGCTCAGTGGGTAGGGTGCCGGCCCCATATACCCAGGGAGGCAGATTCAAACCCGACCCCAGCTAAACTGTAACAAAAAATAGCCCGGCATTGTAGCAAGTGCCTGTAGTCCCAGCTACTCAGGAGGCTGAGGCAAGAGAATCACCTGAGCTCAGGAGCTGGAGGTTGCTGTGAGCTGTGACGCCACAGCACTCTACTGAGGGCGATAAAGCGAGATTCTGTCTCTACAAAAAAAAAAAAGAAAAAAAAACTCTTGTCATTTGCAGATGATAATTGTGTAGAAAAACCTGGAGAATCTGTAAGCTGGTATCTGAGTAAATCCAACAACTGGAATCTGTATGTCACAAATTAAAATTTATTTGGAAGACATAAAAGGAATCCTAATTAAATGGAGAGAGAGGTGTTACTCGTAAATAGGAAGACAATACTATAAAGCTGTCATTTCTCTTCATGTTAATTTACTGTAGATTTAATGTATTTCCAATACAAATCTCTAGAGTTTTTCATATACTGTGACATGCTGATTCCAAAATTATAAGAAAGAGCAAAGGGCCAAGAATAGGGAAAATACTTAATAAAGAATCTCAAGACATTATTCATGTAAAGGTCTAGTAATTAAGATGATATAGTATTGGCATGAGGATATATATATATATATATTTTTTATATATATATGTGTATTTTGAGACAGATCCTCAAGCTGTCACCCTGAATAGAGTGCGTGGCATCACAGCTCACAGCAACCTCCAATTCCTGGGCTCAAGTGAGCCTCCTGCTTCCGCCTCCCAAGTAGCTGGGACTAGAGACACCCACAAAAACGCCCGGCTATTTTTTGGTTGCAGCCGTCATTGTTGTTTGGCAGGCCTGGGCTGGATTCGAACCCACCAGCTCAGGTGTACGTGGCTGGTGCCTTAGTTTGTTGAGCCACAGGTGCCAAGCCGAGGATGAATATATTTAGCGAACAAGAGAGACCTAGGCAGACCTAAGGAAGTGAGTTGCTTTCTGCTTTTTTTTTCGAGACAGAGCCTCAAGCTGTCACCCTGGATAGAGTACCATGGCATCACAGCTCACAGCAACCTCCAATTCCTGGGCTCAAGTGAGTCTCCTGCCTCCACCTCCCAAGTAGCTGGGGGTACAGGCGACCGCCACAATGCCTGGCCATTTTTTTGGTTGCAGCTGTCATTGTTGTTTGGCGGGCCCGGGCTGGATTCGAACCCACCAGCTCAGGTGTACGTGGCTGGCGCCTTAGCTGCTTGAGCCACAGGTGCCAAGCCAGGAAGTGAGTAGCTTTGATGTGTGAGATCAGTGGCATTGCTAGTGTGAGGAAGAGGGCTGATACCTAAGTAACGCTTGGACTAGTAGTTTTCTGTATTAAAAAATATGAAATTAGATGCCTTTTCACAATTTCACTTCACTAATTTTAGGTATAGTACCTCCATATGGAATAAGGACGTGAATGTATTATCAGCTTTTATAAGGTTATTTATACTGGTTAAAAAAAACCCTAAATCTCAATGGCTTAGCCCCCAAACACTTTTCCTGGCACATATTGCATATTGGGGGCTGCAAATCACCTGCTATGGTTCTCGTCCACGTGTCTTGTTGTTTTAGGACCCAGCTTGAGGAGTCTGCTCCATTTTTGATATGTTGGTCCTGTGATACCAGGAGGAGAGCAAGAGGTCAGGTTGAGTCACATGATCACTCTTAAAGTTTTTGCTTGGGCATGATGTGTGCCCCTGCTGCTCACTGGTCAAACCAGTCATGTGAAACTACGCAGGGCTCTGCCTGTAGGGGGCACCATCTGCCCGGTGACAGCAGGGACTTACTGTATAAAGATTTAGGGATGGGAAGGAATAGTTGGAAAGAGTAATTCAAGCTACCACAAATATGAGAAGAAAACATAGACAAGTATCTCTCTGACCTTGAGGCAGGAGGTATGTCTGAAGACAGTGTTCTTAAACTTAGAATATATTTGATATTTGTCACCACGGTGTCTTGGGAACATGCAGATTCTGATTTAGTGGGTCTGGAGTGAGGGCTGAGAGTCTGCATTTCTTGTTTTTATTTGTTTGGGGTTGTTTTGGATTGTTGGGTTTTTTTTTGAGTCTGAATTTCTTACAAACTCCCAGGGGATACTGATTCTGCTAGTCTGAACACCACACTTCAAGTAGCAGAGTTTTGAGACAAAAACACCAACAATAAAAAGCAAAGCTTGATAAATTAAGTGTATTAAAATTGTAATTTTTTTTTTTTTTTTGGTAGAGACAGAGTCTCGCTTTATCACCCTCAGTAGAGTGCCGTGGCGTCACACAGCTCATAGCAACCTCCAACTCCTGGGCTTAGGCGATTCTCTTGCCTCAGCCTCCCAAATAGCTGGGACTACAGGTGCCCGCCACAACACCCAGCTATTTTTCTGTTTTGTAGTTCAGCTGAGGCCGAGTTTGAACTTGCCACCTTCGGTATATGGGGCTGGCACCCTACTCGATGAGCCACAGGCGCCACCCTATTTTTTTTTTTTTTTTGAGACAGAGCCTCAAGCTATCACCCTGGGTAGAGTGCTGTGGCGTGACAGCTCACAGCAACCTCCAACTCCTGGGCTTAAGCAATTCTCTTGCCTCAGCTTCCCAAGTAGCTGGGACTTCAGGCACCTGCTACATACAATGTACAGCTATTTTTTGGTTGCCGTTGTCATTGTTGTTTGGCAGGTCCAGGCTAGATTCGAACCTGCCAGCTCTGGTGTATGTGGCTGGCACCTTACCTGCTTGAACTACAGGTGCCAAGCCTGAAATTAGAATTTTCATGCATCAGAAGACAATGTGAAGAAAATAAGATGATGAGCCATAAGCTGGAAGAAAGATTCACATAACTGGCAAAAGATTAGTGTCCATGTATGAAGAACTCGTACAAATCAATAAAAAGGAAATCCAACAGAAGAATGAACCAAATCATTACAGGTAAACTCAGCAGCTGCGGCTCAGCGGCCAGGGTGCCGGCTACATAGACCGGAGCTGTCGGGTTCAAACCCAGCCTGGGCTGCCAAACAGCAATGACAATTACAACAAAAAATAGCTGGGTGTGTGGTGGGCCAGGCGCTGGGGAGGCTGAGGCAAGAGAATTGTTTAAGCCCAAGAGTTTGAGGTTGCTTTGATGTCATGGCACTCTACTGAGGGCAATATAGTGAGACTCTGTCTCAGAAAATAAATAAATAAATAAAAACCCATTACAGGTAGTTTAGAGAAGAGGAAACGTGGTGGCTGATAAGTATGTGAAAAAGCACTTATCATTGATGATAAGGAAAATGCAAACTAAGTTTCCAATGAGGTTTCTTTTAATACTCCCATGTTGACAAAAATTAATGTTTCTGAGTACCGAGTATTAAAGGAGATGTGGGTTAAGGACTAACTTGTATACATTGCTGATTGGATTCTAATACTGATATGAGCACCTTGAGAAATTATGTTATCTTGCAAAGTTTGTGATTTGTATATCCTGTAAATTGACAGTATTATTTTTAGGTATATATTCAGGAAAAACATATATCAAGGCTCGGCACCTATGGCTCAGCAGGCTAAGGCGCCAGCCACGTACACCTGAGCTGGCAGGTTCGAATCCAGCCCGGGCCCGCTAAACAACAATGATGGCTGCAACCAAAAAATGGCTGGGCGTTGTGGCAGGCGCCTGTGGTCCCAGCTACTTGGGAGGCAGAGGCAAGAGAATAGCTTGAGCCCAGGAATTGGAGGTTGCTGTGAGCTGTGATGCCACAGCACTCTATCCAGGGTCACAGCTTGAGGCTCTGTCTCAAAAAAAAAGAAAAACATATAGCAAGAGCCATATAGAAGACTTCTTAGCAGTGTTCATAATAGCAAATTATGGAAACAACTGAAATGTCCATTGACAGGAGATGGAGTAAAATGTGATATTTACACAGTGGACAGTTGTAGCATAGTGAATGAACTGCTACATACAGCAACATTTGTGAATCTTAGAAAAACAATGCTGAGGCTCGGCGCCTGTGGCTCAACGGGCTAAGGTGCCAGCCATGTACACCTGAGCTGGCGGGTTCGAATCCAGCCCGGGCCCGCCAAACAACAATGATGGCTGCAACCAAAAAATGGCCGGGTGTTGTGGCAGGCACCTGTAGTCCCAGCTACTTGGGAAGTGGAGGCAGGAGACTCGCTTGAGCCCAGGAATTGGAGGTTGCTGTGAGCTGGATGCCACAGCACTCTATCCAGGGTGACAGCTTGAGGCTCTATCTCAAAAAAAAAAAAAAAAGAAAAACAATGCTGAGTGCAAAAGACAAGTCTTCAGATATAGTGGTATTTATACCATTTTACAGAGCGCAAGAAGAAGCACAGTTAGACAAAATGTTGTTAAGTATATATGCATTTATGACATTTTATAAAAATTCACTGTAATCCTAGCACTCTGGGAGGCCGAGGTGGGTGGATTCCCTGAGCTCATAGGTTCGAGACCAGCCCTGGGTCAGAGCCGAGACCTTGTCTCTAAAAATAGCCAGGCGTTGTGGCGGGCACCTGTGGTCCCAGCTACTTGGGAGGCTGAGGCAAGAGAATCTCTTGAGACCAAGAGTTTGAGGTTGCTGTGAGCTATGACACCATGATACTCTACCAATGGGGGGGGGGGAGTGGGCAAAGTGAGAGACTCTGTCTCAAAAATAATAATAATAATAATAGGATGGTGCCTGTGGCTCAAAGGAGTAGGGCGCTGGGCCCATATGCCGGAAGTGGCGGGTTCAAACCCAGCCCCGGACAAAAACTGCAAAAAAAAAAAGAAATAATAATGGGGCTCGGCACCTGTGGCTCAAGCGGCTAAGGCACCAGCCACATACACCTGAGCTGGAGGGTTCGAATCCAGCCCAGGCCCACCAAACAGCAATGATGGCTGAAACCAAAAAATGGCCGGGCGTTGTGGCGGGCACCTGTAGTCCCAGCTACTTGGGAGATGGAGGCAGGAGAATCACTGGAGCCCAGGAGTTGGAGGTTGCTGTGGCATCACAGCTCACAGCATCCTCCAACTTTTTTTATTCAAAAAAAATAATAAACATTCACAGGAATGACCAGAGTTAGTGACCTGCTGTGAGGAGAGGCAATGGAATGAGATTCGGTCGGAACAGACAAGTAAATGGTTATGTGTTCTAGGTTGGGTGGTGAGTTTATTGGTATTTATTGCATTTTTATGTCTTAGAAAAAATATTGTACATAGTGTTGTTGTATAATAGAGACATACAAATACCAACAGTGGGCTACTCTGTGTGACTGTCTTCTCTCCTAAGCCTTATCCCCAGTTGTTCTTGTAGGAAATATCTCACATCCTTGGTGAGGAATGCCCATGTTTTACTTAGTCCTTTCTCTGAGTTTCCTGATCCTGTTAGCTGGCACCTTCCTGCTAGAGCATCAGTTAGCCTTGCAGGAGGCATGGGTGCTGTTGGCTCCATGTTATGGAAAGTGAATCCTGCCTGAGTGCTTCACCTTCACCCCTTCCTCCAAGGACAGAAAGTAGATTTTGCTGTAATGTAATAGAATAAACTGTGGTAATTAAGGTATAGGGTAAGGTTTAGTAGGATGTTGATGTAAGGCACACAGAAGAATAAAAATAATTACATGAAATTCTCTCAGAGAAGCAAGGAAGAACAGAATGTTGAAGGAAGAATAGTTAATATGGGTGCACATACGTGTGTGGACTTTCTCGTACATGTCGAGGCCATCTTAAATTCAAAGGGAAATTTTCTATGAGTGGTTGGAAATAGACGGAGAGGACAAGGTAGGAGTAAAAGTTGCTGGATTTGTGTGTGAAAGACAGTTGCATAATTTACACAAATCCTTGACATCGTCAAGCCTTGAAACGTGATTGTTCAATGGTCTAAAACACAACTCTATGTAAAAATCACTCCAATAGTTACAAATTTACTGGAGTTAGGTAATACTTCAAGGATGCATTTGAACAAAATTACCCTAATTTATTAAATATTTCAAGTATAAGAGAACTCAATAAGCAAAGAGCAAACGACCCCCTATCTTTGTGGCCAAGAGACTTGAACAGTAACTTCTTGGAATATGATAGATGAAGTGTCAGCAGACACATGAAAAAATGCTCATAGTCTTTAATCATCAGAGAAATGCAAATCAAAACCACTTTGAGATATCACCTAACCTCAGTAAGAAGAACCCACACATCACAAAGTCCCCAAACTGCAGGGCTGACATGGATGTGGAGAGAATGGAACACATCTACCCTGCTCGTGGGATGCCAAACTAATACAACCTTTCCGGAAGGAAGTATGGAGAATCCTTTTTTTTTTTTTTTTTAAGAGACAGAGTCTCACTTTATCACCCTTAGTAGAGTGCAGTGTCATCACAGCTCACAGCAACCTCCAGCTCCTGGGCTTAGGCGATTCTGTTGCCTCAGCCTCCCTAGTAGCTGGGACTACAGGTGCCCGCCACAAAGGCCAGCTATTTTTTTGTTGCAGTTTGGCTGGGGTTGGGTTCGAACCCACTACCCTCGGCTTATGGGGCTGGTACCCTACCCACTGAGCCACAGGTACCACCTGGAGAATCCTTAAGGATTTAAAAGTTGACCTTGCATTTGATCCTGCACTTCCATTACTAAGTATTTACACAGAAGAACAAAACTATTTCACCACAAAGACATTTGCACCAGAATGTTTATTGCACCCCGATTCATAATTGCCATATCATGGAAGCAGCCTAGATGCCCATCAATCCATGAATGGATTAAAAATTATGATACAGGGCAGTGCCTGTGGCTCAGTGGGTAGGGCGCTTGCCCCGTATACCAAGGGTGGCGGGTTCAAACCCAGCCCTGGCCAAACTGCAACAAAAGAATAGCCGGGCATTGTGCCGGGTGCCTGTAGCCCCAGCTACTGGGGAGGCTGAGGCAAGAGAATCGCCTAAGCCCAGGAGTTGGAGGTTGCTGTGAGCTGTGACACCACAGCACTCTATTGAGGCTGAGAAAGTGAGACACTGTGTCTACAAAAAAAAAAAAATTGTGATATATGTATACAGTGGCATACTGTTCAGCCATTAAAAAAGATGGAGACTTTACATCTTTTATGTTTACATAGACGGAGTTGAACATAACATTCTTGGTAAAGGATCTCAAGAACAGGAAAAAAGGTATCCAGTGTGTAATCAAAACTATCATGCAACCTACATATACATACACATTCATACGAATGATTAAAACACAAATACAATCTAGAAAGAGGGAGGGGAGGAAGTTACAAATGTTTCTCCCCACAAAATATGTAAGTGAGGTGATGGTTATGTTAATCATTTTGGTTTAAGCATTTCACCTTGTATATCAAATCATCACATTGTTTCCTGTAAAAAATTAAGTTAAAAAATATTTCAAGTAGGCTCAGCACCTGTGGCTTAACAGGCTGAGGCGCCAGCCACATACACCTGAGCTGGCGTGTTCGAATCCAGCCCGGGCCCGCCAAACAACAATGACAGCTGCAACCAAAAAATGACCAGGCGTTGTGGCGGGCGCCTGTAGTCCCAGCTACTTGGGAGGTGGAGGCAGGAGACTCGCTTGAGCCCAGGGGTTGGAGGTTGCTGTGAGCTGTGATGTCATAGCACTCTACCAGGGTGACAGCTTGAGGCTCTGTGTCAAAAAAAAAATCAGTAGCTTTTCTAATTTATTTTAGTAACTAAGTCTAACACTTAACAGATGTTTGTTAAATATAGGTATTCTTCGTTTAGCCAGCCCTCCACTGGCCCCTGGGGTGCTTGCTACCTTTTGCAGTGGTCCACAAACATTAGTGTGCCATATTCTGTCTTTGTCAGCTTTGAAGCCACTGGCAAGTTGGGTTCACGTTCTAGTGGAGGCTTTACCAATTAATATCCTGTTGTCAGAAGTCTGTCTTTTGACCCACTAAAAACTATGATTGCTTTGTAAAAGGTAAAGAAACCTAGGATTGTTTTAGTGGTTTTAAGTATATCCTTGATGCTAAAAAGCCTGCTTCACTGCTGTGCAAGTATCACGCCCTGGTAGGGAAGGTGCTGTGGACCCTGTCTTTGCAACAGTTATAGAGAGTGTTCAGGTCCAGTAAGCCCTTAAGTATGTGGGACAGGGGGCAATCTGGAAGTTTCTGACATGTTTGCAAAGGAGGACTGATGGAGTGTTGAATCATTCACTGTTTGGAGTAGAACAGTTTATGCAAGTTATTCAAAGGAGAGAAAAGGAGGATATAGTTAATGATCTTGTTCTTTTTTTTTTTTTTTGGAGACAGAGTCTCACTTTGTCACCCTCGGTAGAGTGATATGGCTTCACAGCTCACAGCAACCTCCAACTCCTGGGCTTAGGTGATTCTCTTGCCTCAGCCTCCCGAGTAGCTGGGACTGCAGGCGCCCACCACAGCGCCTGGCTATTTTGTTGTCATTGTTTAGCAGGCCCAGACCCCGTGTATGGGCCACCGCCCTACCACTGAGCTGCAGGTGCCGAGCCCCTTCTGAGTCCATTTTGGAGAACTGTAACATGTATTACTTGGCTATGGTTTTTTATAGTAATTTTTCAAAAAATTAACCCAGTCTTGCCAGTGATTTGCAGAATTTTGGGTCACTTTTTTCCCTACTCATTAAAACTCAGCCAGGAACCTGCCACCCTTGGTGTATGTGCCTGATGCTGTAAGCACTGTGCTATGAGTGCCAAGCCTGTGTTTTTATCTTGTTTTATATCTATTTGTTGTAAAAGTATTTATTCAAGTCTTTAGATCTCTTGTTTTTTTTTTTTTTTCTTATTGTCCAGACCATGTGGGGCTCCCTAAAAACATGCTGGTGAGATTTGACTGTATTACTTAATTGATGATCTTTGTTATCTTTGCAATCAAAACATATATGGGTCTTTTTTTTTTTTTTTTGTAGAGACAGAGTCTTACTTTATTGCCCTCTGTAGAGTTCTGTGGTGTCACAGCTGACAGCAACCTCCAGCTCTTGGGCTTAGGCGATTCTCTTGCCTCAGCCTCCCAAGTAGCTGGGACTACAGGCACCCGCCACAACACCCCCGGCCATTTTTTTGTTGCAGTTAGGCCAGGGCTGGGTTTGAACCTGCCACCCTTGGTATATGGGGCTGACACCCTACCCACTGAGCCACAGGCGCCGCCCCAATCCAAACATATAGAATGATTTATGGAAAGTATTTTGGGAGTCAGCTGGAAATTTTCAGTTGGTGAAAGTTAGAACATGCCTGTTTTAATTTATCTCATTTTTGTAATGTTAGGAAAGATAGTATAGTAGAGGTTTGTTTTTTGCAGATTTTGGCTGGGGCTGGTTTTGAACCCATCACCTCCGGCATATGGGGCCAGCGCCCTACTCCTTTGAGCCACAGGTGCCGCCTTAGAAGATTTTTTAAAGTAGCAGAATATGTGATGAATCTAATACTTTACCCCTGTGGTGAACTTAAAATTGTTTTCTTTATATTTAAGGTACATAAAATTTACTGCATAATTATAGAGGAATGCAGAAACTCATCTTAAATCTTTGAGGAAGAATGTCTTTCTGACTTGATGCTTTTTACAAACATTAACAATTCTTTAAAAAGTCTTTTTGTTTTTGAAAGTCACTTTTGGTAGTTCTCTTATTTGCTGAAATTCATAAGGAAGCTGAGCTGATGAGATTTGCGTTTCACTGTGTTGGTTTCCATTCTCTAGCAGTATAAATCAACTGGAACTCTAATAGAATATTTAAGAGTGTCATCTCTCACAGATAATCAGAAAATCAATGTAGGTATATAAGAAGAAAAGTTTCAGTAGGTGAAACTTGCCATGACTGTAAAACAAGTCTGTGCCCTGCTTAGCAGGGTCTCACTGTCTCCCTGGCTAGAGTGCGACGGCATCGTCGTGGCTCACTGCCACCTCAAAATCCTCCTTCCTTAGCCTCCCAAGTAGCTAGGACTAGAGTTCCGTGCCGCCACGCCCAGCTAACTTTGGGGGGGTTTGGGGGTTTTTTTTGTTTTTTGTGTGTGTTTTGAGACAGTCTCAAGCTGTCACCCTGGATAGAGTGCTGTGGCATCATAGCTCACAGCAACCTCAAATTCTTGGGCTGAAGCAATTCTCTTGCCTCAGCCTCCCAAGTAGCTGGGACTATAGGTGTCCACCATAGCTCCTGGCTATTTTTTGTTTGTTTGTTTTAAAGATCATGCCTTAATTAATTAATTACTTTATTTATTTTGCAGTTTTTGGCTAGGGGCGGCTTTGAACTCGCCACCCATGGTATATGGGGATGGTGCCCTACTCCTTGAGCCACAGGCACTGCCTGGCTATTTTTTGGTTGTAGTTATCATTGTTTGGCAGGCACAGGCTGGATTTGAACCCGCCAGCTCCAGTGTATGTGGCTGGCACCCTAGCTGCCGAGCTACAGGCACCAAGCCACTTTTGTGTTTTTTGTTTAAGCCGGGTCTGGCCTTTGTTTAGGCAGGTCTTGAACTCCTGGCCTGAAGCAATCCTTCCACCTTGGCCGTGGAAATTGCTAGGATCATGGGTTTGAACCAACTGCTGTTTGGCCCATCCACCTTAGTTTTTGTAAGATAAGTGATGACTAGTCCACTTTATTAATTTTTTTTTTTGAGACAATTTCACTTTGTCACCTCGAACTACAGGTACCTGCCACAATGCCAGTGATGTTTGTTTATTTAGTAGGCCCGGGATGGGTTCGAACTCACCAGCACCAGAGCTTGTGGCCGGCACCCTAACCACTGAACTAGGAGCACCCAAGCCGAAACTTAAATTTTTTTTTTTTTTTTTTTTGAGACAGAGCCTCAAGCTGTCACCTTGGATAGAGTGCTGTGGCATCACAGCTCACAGCAACCTTTAATTCCTGGGCTCAAGCGAGTCTCTTGTCTCCACCTCCCAAGTAGCTGGGACTACAGGAGCCTGCCACAACGCCCAGACATTTTTTTGGTTGCAGCCGTCATTGTTGTTTGGTGGGCCCGGGCTGGATTCGAGCCCGCCAGCTCAGGTGTATGTGGCTGGCACCTTAGCCACTTGAGCCCGAAGCTCTGTTTATTTCTCTTAAACTTAGATATGAACTACTGATTCGTTAGAAGAGAAATTCAGCATTACAGAAACAAACTTTTACTCATCCAATCTCTCTATTTTTTCATCCAATCTCTTAAGATAACAAAATAAATATCAGAATAATTGAATACAAGAAGAACATCAAATTCTTAGGTTTTTTTATTTAAATGGTATTAAGCTTTTATTTATTTATTTAGAGACAGAGTCTTACTCTGTTACCTGGGCTGGCCTGCCAAGACCTCTACCTCACTCACAGCAACCTCAAATTCCTGAGTTCAAGTGACCTTCTTGCCTCGGGCTCCTAGTCAGAGTGTTAGGATTATAGGCCTGAGCCACTGTACCTGGCCTGGTATTAAGCTTCTAGAAGTTGACAATGTTGTTTTAAAAGTTTGTTCCATTGACAGATTGATGGAAACAGGATCTCACTATGTTGCCCAGGCTGGAATGAAGTGGCTTTGCTTAGGCACATCATAGCCTTGAACTCCTGGGACCAAGCAATCTTCCTGACTTAACCTCTCACGTAGCTGGGACTATGACCACATGCCATCACACTTTTTCATTTTGAAAGTTTAAAATGGCATAGATTATGGGGTGAGAGATGAACTTAGTTTTCTTTCTTTCTTTTTTGTTTGAGAAAGAGTCTCCCTCCTTTGCCCAGCATAGAATGCCATAGCTCTAGTCTAGCTCGGGGCAGCCTCATATTCCTGGGTTCAAACAATCCTTCTGCCTCAGCCTCCCCAGTAGCTTGGACTACAGGAGCCTGCCATGGCACCTGGCTATTTTTTTCCTATTTTTTTTTAGTAGAGACAGGTCTCCATTTTGCTTAGGCTGGTCTTAAACTCCTGAACTCGAGATATTATCCCACCTCAGTTTCTCAGAGTGTTAGAATTACAGGCGTGAGCCACCAAGCCCTGCCTTAAAGATGTTTTAATAAAGGGGGATAGTTCATTTGAGTTTTTAAAAAAGATCAATAATTTAATTTACATAATACCTTTTATTTCTCTCATTTTTGTAGGTTCTGCCGGAGACTTCCATTTGGCCTCGATGTGAAATTAAATTAGAAATTCATATCTTCATGTGTGTTGCTCTCAGGATGATTCATTGGTCATGCCTGAAGAGGGAAATTCTATTTTAGATGGCTGACCACCAGCAAA